>JAEQML010061440.1:0-25746 GCA_016904865.1 Pissodes strobi
ATTATTATTATTATTATTATTATTCTTTTTGTACTCAGCTTAGAGCTGGTGTGATTTACCTATCCCGGATACTAAATATCAAAAGGCTTAGGCTCAAATTACATCATAAACTTGCGTACTGTATGGCAAGTATTCAATATAACAGCCTTCTGGATGTCAGAGAAGGTGTTTTTGAGTAGTCCCAGCTTGGCGAGGCTGTCGTGCAAGGTATTAGGCACTAGGCCGGTTGATGATATAATAACTGGTACTATTTCCACTCTGCGTACTTGGCCATTTTCTCGTGATGTTTGTTGAGAACGTTGTGGGTGTTCGGTACGGCTACGTCGACGAGAAGGACTGATTTGACTCTTCTATCCACCACCACTATGTCAGGCCTGTTATTCGTCACCATTCTATCGGTGATAATGGACCTATCGTAGTAGAGTCTAAAATTGTCATTTTCGAGAACCTTCTGTGGCTGGTACTTATAGTACGGTGTATAGGTGTTGAGAAGACCGTACTTGTTGGCCAGTTTCTGGTGAACGATATTGCACACTTGATTGTGTCGATGCAGATAGTCAGTATTAGCTAACACGGTACAACCAGGTGTTATATGTTGAATAGTCTATTATTATTATTATGTACAGTTAATATTCGTCGCAACGTTCCGGGCTCCGACACGCCCAGGGCGTTACGCGAAAGGCCTAGTCGTAGCGAAGATCACTCCTTGCGTCCGCTCGGTCAGTGATCTTCGGCCAAGTTCATTTGCCTCAACAGACGGAGTGACCCAAGGACTACCGCTTTCTGCATCACTAGTTGTTTTGACGAGTCTCGGCAAGCTGGTATCTTCTGCAGTTCCGTGAGCATCGAGTCCTTGATTCCTCCTAAAACACCGACAATTAGGACTACCATTTTTAATCTACATTCGGGGTACAGTCTTCGTAACTCGCCAATGAGTGGAATGTATTTGGCACGCTCCTTAATGAGAATGTTGGTTTCTGCTGGGGCAGAAAACTCAATAACAAACGTAGAGTTGTTCTGTTTGTCTAACAGTACTATATCGGGCTTGTTTGCCTGGAGCCTGGTTGTTGTGGGAAAACCGTAATTCCAGTAAATGCGGCAGTTGTTGTTTTCCACAACCGCTTCTATTTCGTCTGGGGCGTATGGCAAGACTGGTGTCTCATCGATACCGTAGTGATGTCTCAGATGGTAATAGAGAACTCGCAATGCAGCGTTCTGCCTGTAGATATAACTAGACACAGCATGCACCGGACAAGCGGATAAGAGATGCATTAATGTCTCCGGATGTTGTTGACAACTCCTGCATCTAGTATCCGCCACGTTCGAAAATTGAGGACGGTATACGAGGGTGTTAATGACACCATCCTGGCAGGCTAACAAGAATCCCTCTGTCTCAGACTTCAAGCCAGCTGATCTAAGGAAAGAGAAAGTTAATTCTCGAGATAGATTAAGATCTCCGATGTTCCTGTAGAAAACACCGTGTTGGGGTTTGCTGACGTGATCTTCCAAAAGCAGCTGTTGTTCTGCTGTCTTGACTTGACGTTTCACTTGATTATTATTATTATTATTATTATTATTATTATTATTATTATTATTATCATTAAGCACGCTAGCTCAGCTTTGGCTGGTAACGATTTAGCCTGATTACTAGGATGGGGTAACCTGGTGGAAAAACAATTCAGTTCCTCCCACTCGGGCTGCGTTCAGGAATTTGCTGGTTATATGGCATGTCTGAAGTATAACTGCCTTCTGCGCGTATCCCATGGTGTTCTGTGATAATCCGAGATCCTGAAGATTTTTAGGGAGATTCTTCGAAGTGATCCCTTCAGCCGAAATTACTAGTGGGATTGTGAAGACTTTAATCAGCTGCCAGATGTTCTTCAGCCCTACTGCAAGGTTTTCGTATTTTGTGACTTTTTTTGTGTCAGTTCTTCTGACGTTATGAGATAGCGGCACAGCTATGTTAATGATGGTTCCAGTCTTTTTCTCCTTATCTATGATAACGACGTCCGGTCTGTTGTAGTCCACCGTTCTATCCGTTATTATAGGCATGTCCCAATACAGTACCGCTTTATCTGATTCCAAGACTGCTTGGGGATGGTATTTGTAATACGGTGGGCATATTTGAAGGAGCCCGTTCTTGAGAGCCAGCTGTGGTGGATGATTTTGGCAACTTGAATGTGACGTCCTAGGTATGCGCTATCTGCGAGTGATCTACAGCCTGCGATGATAAGCTCTATAGATTCACCCACCGCCCTACACTACCTACACTTGTCCTCTACGTCAAGTCTTAGACAATGCTTTTCATAGTTGCGGGTCCTGATAACTCTGTCCTGGATGGCCATGAAGAATCCTTCGATTTCTGGGTAGAGGTAACCGGCGGCGTCGTGCCATGCTAGTGAGGTCGGCTTATCGACGTTGTCGGCTTCTAGACTTCTTGGAAACTTACCATGTAAGGCTTGTTCCATCCAGGTGGCTTGATCTTCCTGCCTTGAGCTTATGTCGAACTCGAGATTGCGATGTTGTAGATTCAGTGGCGTATATATCCTCGATCCTCCTGGGCTGCTATTCTCATCAAACCATCTTCGGATCTTAGCAATTGTTGCCGTATGTTCTTCTCTTGGGTTCTGCACAACTTGTAGGTGTTCATCATACCTCAACCGCCGCTTGCTCGGGGGAGGTATAGCCTCTTAATTGATGCATTGTTGTGCAGACATCGGAATTTGGTCCTCAGTCGCCGGGATAGCCTGTCGAGTTCATTTAGGTCCGCACTCGGGTCCGCATCAGACCACTTACGGATACCAAAGGTGTAGGTTAAGACAGGCACTACCCAGGTGTTCAGAGCTGTGATCTGGTTCTTAGATGAAAGTTTGGTATTCAGAACTATCTTCTTTTACTTCTCGGAGAACATATTCTTCAGGTGCGTGTGGTCGATATGTTGGTTCTGAGGCATTCCTAAATACTTGTATGTATCTTCGGGATGCAAGTTCTCGATGTCCTGGTATTGATCTTCTTGGATTTCCACGGCGCCCCTTTTGATGTTGATGATGGCCCATTTGTCAAGTCCAAATGACATGTTTATGTCCCCGCTGAAGGTCTTAACGGTGTTAATTAGAAGGTACAATCCAGTCTGGTTCTTTAGAAAGAGCTTTAGTTCATCCATGTACAATAGATGGGATAACCTCCGCCCGTTCATGATCTTAAGTCTGTACCCAATATTCGTGTTGTTCAGTAGCGTAGAAAGAGGGTTCAGAGACAGGCAGAACCACACACGTGATAAAGAGTCTCCTTGAAAAATACCTCTGGATATCTTGACTTTACCAGCGTTGTTGTTGTTCACAAGGATATTAGTCCGCCAGGTGCTCATGAGATGTTGGAGCACCGCTCTTACTTTCGAGCAAATTTTGTAAAACTCCAGTAGTTTCATCAGCCAATCATGAGGGACCGAATCGAAGGTCTTGCGGTAGTCAATATAGCACACATTGAGATCTCTCTTCCTAGTCTGAACCTGTTTTATAAGCACCGCATCTATGGAAAGTTGATGTTTGCACCCGGCTGATCCTCGTATACAACCGTTTGCTCTTCCCCCATGTTGTTTGTCGCGCAGTGTTCATACCTATTGTTACGTTTTTCCCGTGGGATCTGAACGAAATTACAACTTTACTATTTTCAACTAATACTCTCTTTATTCCCTACCACTATGCAATTAAACATACTAAACTACTCTTATAACTTTACAACTAATAGCTCTTTACCATTCAACACTCAATGATTATCTAACTCAACACTCATTAGGTCTGTTACTTATATACAATCTCAAATCTATCACGAATACTCGGGAAGAATCGAAGCCACTCTATATGATTCTCGACCAGGGCATCGACATAATTCCACCGTTCCTGAATCTTCGCGGCCGGCGCGGCGCGGCGCGGCGATGCATACATACATAGACGCGGCAAGGCGGCTAGTTCTATAAGGTAGCACAAAACATTCAGATGGTTGCTAGCCGTAACATCGCCTCCCTCTTAAGCCTGATCGTCCCGATCATCTACTTCCTGTACGTAATATGCTTTTAGCCTGTCGAGGTGGACAACTTTCAGTTTGCTTCTGGGGCTACGTTGAATTCTATGCACTACGTCATTAATTCTTTTAATGACTGTATAGGTCCCTTCCCATAGGCGTTAGCTTGGGAGATCTTCCTTTTTTCCTTTGCGGATTACATAACCAGACTTTTCGTTCATCTGAGATCCCATAGAATTAGCTTTGAGATCATATCGTGTCTTCATTTGGTCACTGGCTTTCTCCGTTTTTTTTCTGACTAATTCATGGATATATAGTAATTTTTCCTTAAGGGAGTCCGCGTAGTCTCGAATTTCCACATCCTGATTGTCTGGCGTTCCGAATAATAGGTTACACGGTAAATGGAGTTATCTTCCAAATAAAACCATGACTGGTCTTAGTCCTGTCGTGTCATGAACTGCTGATCTATAGGCCATCAAAAATAGTGTTATGTGTTGGTTCCAATCCTTCTGATGTTCATCTATGACCTTTGACAAATGTTCTTCAATGGTCTTGTTAAACCTCTCAACCATGCCGTCTGATTGTGGATGTAAGGCGGTAGTCCTTGTTTTATGGATGTTGAGTAAATCGCAGACTTTCTGGAAAACATTGGATTCGAAGTTGCATCCTTGATGTGAGTGCAGCTCTAACGGAACACCAAATCTGCTGAATAGGTTATTCACAAGGACCTCTGCTATGGTAACAGCTTCTTAATTGGGGATCGCAAAGGCTTCAGGCAATTTACTGAAGTAGTCAATTGCCACTAAAATGTACTTGTTACCATTATTTGTTTCTGGAAAAGGGCCAGCTACATCAACGGCGATACGTTCAAAGGGTAGGCCCACATTATACTGTTTTATTTTGCCCCTAGATCTTGTTTTGGGTCCTTGATTTGCGGCACAGGTTGAGCACTGCGACACCACGATTTCGCATCCTGGCAGTAGTTGGCCCAGTAAAATCTGTGGTGGATCTTGTCTATCGTTTTGTTCACTCCGAGATGAGCACCAGACTTTCCATTATGAACTTCTTCCAGAACTTCCGATATCTTCCTCCTTGGTACCACGTCCTTCCCAGGCGCGTTTAAGAAGTCCATTTTCCACCACCAGGGAGTCCCACTGCGCCAACAGTGTTTTAAAAGCAAATCCTTTAGTTGAAATCTCTCTCCAGCTTGGTCTTGGTTGAGGTTCTTCTTTAGCTTTTAGTAGTAGTGCTATTTCACTATCCTGAAGCTGATCTCTTCTAAGTTGCGCTGTGGTCCACTGCTGACCCAGCTTAAACTTGATTCGCCTAATGGGAGTGATTCCTTCTCGTTGGTCTATTCCTTGGCAATGTTTATAATTATACTCGCATGACCTTCTGGATAAAGCATCTGTATTATTATGCCATCTTTCTTCTCTGTGCTTAGCCTTAGAGTTATAATGTTTTAACTCTTCCGGACTTGACTTTGAACTGCTGGCGTCCCTGGATGGAGATGTAGACCGTAGTTGTACTCGACAGTCTCTCTTGAAATGTCTAGTCCTGCCACATATGATTTGAAACATTTCGGTTACGTGCCCTATTTTCTAATGGTTCCCGGAATCTTTGTAATGGACAGTCTCTTTTGAAATGCCCAGTCCTGCCACATCTATAGCACTGATTTGAAATATTTCGATTACGTGGCCCCTTGCGTGGCCCTATCTTCAAGTGGCTCCTGGAGTCTGTATTCGACGGTCCCTTTTGAAATGCCCAGTCCTGTCAAAGCACTGATTTATAGCATTTCGTTACATGGTCTAACTTCTAGTGGCTCCCGGAATCTCTGTACTGGGCAGTCCCTTTTGAAATATAATTCATCTATAGCACTGATTAGTAAGTAGCATTTTGGTTGCATGGCCTAACTTCTAGTGGCTCCCGGAATCTTTCCGTAGCCTGAAGAACTTTCGTTAATTTCTTCAAAATTTCGCCCATCTTAGTTAATTCATAGTTGTTTGCCGTCTTTTCGTCCTGGATGAATACGGCCCTGATTTTTGGCTTAGAGATGTTACAGGCTCTACCCAAAGCTTCACTGCTGTTATCAAATTTGGCTAGACGGAGCATCTTCTGAGTTTCTTGATCTTTGATACCATCCACGAAATATTGGGCAGCAAGTTCCTCTTGAAATTCTTCTGTTGCTCCCGGGTAGGCCAATTGAATGAGACGTCTAACGTCTGCCTCAAACTCTTGCAGGTTTTCACCAGGCTTCTGAGGTCGAGACTTTACTTGTGCCTGATAGAGCTGTCTTCTATGTTAGTCGCCAAATCGTCTCTCCAGAGCAGCTACAAGTATGTCATATTTCCCCTGTTGGCTGATGGGAATGGTCTGTAGTAGTTGCAGGGCAGATCCACGAAGCGCTACCACTAGTGATGTAGCCATTTCTTCATTATTCCAACCGTTGGCAACAGCAGCGGCTTCAAATTGTCTTCTGTACATTGTCCAAGATGTTTGACCGTCATACGTTGGAGGTTTTATATTCTGTCCTGTGGCGAATACCCTTTCGGTGTGTCCTTGACTTTTTAGTCTGGTAACTTCTGCCTGAAGATTCTTCATTTCCTTTTGTATATTGCCTACTTCTTTTTCAAATTTCTCATTTTGCCCGTCCAATGTTTTCTGCAATTTTAATTTCTCGCCTACAAATGCATCCAGCAGCCATTTCTTAAGCTGGTCCTGTTCTGCTTGCCTTCTACGCTCATCCTCTTCCCGTTCCGCTTGCCTTTTATCTTCTTGATCTTGAAACATTTTCTGAAGCCGGTCCTGTTCTGCTTGCCTTTTATCTTCCTAGTCTAAAATTTTCTGAAGACGGTCCTGTTCAGCTTGCCTTTTATTTTCTTGGTCTTGTAAAATTTTCTGAAGCCGGTCCTGTTCTGCTTGCCTTTTACGTTCATCCTCTTCCTGATCCGCTTGCCTTCTACGTTCATCTTTTTCCCGATCCGCTTGCTTTTTGTCTTCTTGATTTTGAAAAATTTTCTAAAGCCTGTCCTGTTCCGCTTGCCTTTTACGTTCATCTTCTTCCCGATACGCTTGCCTTTTATCTTCTACACGCCTCAAAAAATAATGGCCAATTTCAATAGGGTTAAAAAGAATGTGTCCAAAAATCTCATCAATGTTAATTAATTTTTTTGACAGCACATTTCAGGTAATGTCTCGGAAACGGAAAAATGGATCACCAAAACAAATTGACCAAGTATTGCCTAAAAATGTACCAAAGTACCTAAAATTTACCCAAACAAGCGTTAAATAGCCGAATGTTGACAACTTTGAGCGGTGCATGCGTAGACAGCAGGCGTTGAGGGTTACATGTTACATAAAAGTAGGTATCTACTTTACTCTTGTGGTATTCTTCTATGTGGTACTTTTCGATCTTTTTTAATCAATTTTAGTATTACAACATGTAGACCTCAAAATATTTCTGCTGCAACTTTAAATAGACATTTTTCCAATTTGACATTATATGCATGGTGTATCAGAAATTATCTGTTCTGGAATGGATTAGGTGTGACGACAGCGCATTCTTACAACACTTTTATACCTAATTAAACTACCATTGGATAGGCCCAGGTAGGTAAACCAATTTTTACTAAACAAATAAAACAAAAAATTGGACCGATATTCAGGTTTAGTTCTTTGACGAACATCAAATATATTTATCGATTTACGTTAGGGCGAAGCCCTCTTTCTCGCATTTAGTTAGAATGTTTCCTGGATATTTTCTAATCGAATTTATGGAAAATGCGCATGAAAAGTGCTTTCCACAATGTAGTTTCCTTTGAAACCAGTTATCGCGCCAAAATCCACGCTGTAGCTTCAAAATCAACGAATTTTGTATGATGGATGGGGCTGTATCTAACTGTTATCATTGGTAGAATTTGAAGTGCAGATCACGAAACAACAACGTCTCGTTCTCAAATTATTCATCATCAGATCAATAACTTCATTTCGTCATTCTTTCCTATCGTTTGGAATATAATGGGTGAGCTTTATTATGTACTGTTAGACCTAATAGTATAAACGATTTTTTAAAATGTATTGCGTTTTTATTACTTAAGGCGCTTTAATATTGCAAACATATGTCAAATACAAGTCATTTCAAGATACATGAAAAGTACCAATAAATTCTTGTATAAAATTTCAATTATAACGTTATTTTCACGATATAATAATTAAACGAGATTAGCAATATTATCTTGAATAAATAGCCATAGCGCTATTTTCTATATCCGCCATATTTAATTTTGAGTTTCCTACGCGCATTATTTTTCCAACTTGATGCATTTCCGAATTTTATAAACATAATTAAACTATCTTTAAAATATATTGTTCTTTATTCAAAAATTTGTATTTAGACCTCGGTTTAGTCAAATTACTTCACTAATTTACTTAATGTTTTGGTTTAATGACTTTAGGCAACCATAAGGAAGAAAATCTATGCAAATTATCTCAAACATAACCATGAGTATCAAAACCAATACTCTTTTGGCCTAAGATATGAAAGGGATGTATATATGCATTCCTTCGTGGTCACCCGGTATATACGAAATGCGATATTTAATTTTAATTTCTGACCCTCTGCCCTCAAATACTTCGATACTTCGATCACATCACAATTCTCCCCCGAGCCCCCCATTTTGACCTGAATATATCACCAAATTGAATTCGTCTGAACGATGTTTTGCAAGTATGTGGTCTAATATTTTTCGGGCGAATGTTTATCTTAGCATTACCTAAAAAGTTGTTTAAAGAAAACATGATTTTCAATGTTTTGCCAAAGTTACTTTGTAACTATTCCCTGTGTAATAATAATAAAATTATAGTTGATTAAATTGTGACGCCACATCACTTTCTGTATAATAGTTATTGATTTCTTTTTTCTAGCTCAATTGTATAGCAAAGACGAGGGAAAAGATGGCTAAGAAATGGTAAAAGTGTGAACAAGATGATTAAAAAGTATTTGTTTTGTTCTACGGGGGTGGCGTAAAAGTATCTAACGTGGGACAGTAATTTAATAATTAAAATGGTATTTACTTGCTGTCTTCTGACAGCATATTTAAAAAAAAACTTTAAATGTTGAATGACATACACTGACACCTTTGATAAAGGAAAATGCAAACAATTATAGTGTTACTAGGCAACAGCGTACTAATGCTTCGTTAAAATGTAATATTTGTAAACTTGTTGTAAAAAAAACTGTGTTTACTTTAACAATAGTGTTATTGATATCAATAATAAAAAAAATAAATGACAAGGCTTAATGCCATACTACATAGACCCGTCATTTTGACGTTAAATTCATTCATAGAGTGTTAAAGATTTTTGAAAAATCAATATCAAATAATAATGAAGATAAAAGCGCCTACAACTTAAGAAAAAAATTATCAAAATCGATGCAAAATTTAAAGTTTTTTTAGATTGACTTTGAACGATTTTTTTTTTGTGCAGGGGTGTATGTATATGCGACCGAGGCACTAACCCAAACTACCTGTCAATCTGATCGCGGTCAAATATTAAGCTGCCATTTACCCGGCGAAATTCAAGCAAATTGTGTTGCAGTTCTGAAGCTTATCGGGAAATTACTCAATTATTACTGATGGCCTATGACTCTATGCTATACGAATTTCGAGAAAATAACGGTTTACTTGGAAAACGTAATTCGGCTTTAATCATCCTAGTTATTCCTTGTCATAGTTCCGTTAAAAAGCTCTCATCTTGTTTTGTGTTTCTTTTTCGTTTGTTTAGATAAGATTTAATTTGATTTAGTATTTTGTTTTCTGAAATATTTTTGTGTATACTGAGCATTAACGTTGGTTCTTATTCCTATTAAATAATTGAAACCCAAACTAATAGTTTTAAGGTAAGATGCAAATGGAGTTAAAAATATAACAAGATTCTTCTATTGAAATAAAAAATAATATGTTTAAAATAATTAAACTGACAGAGGCAAGTGAAGTAGAAAAATCGTACAAAAATTTTTCTCGATAATAAGTACTTAAGAAGTTTGCCTTTTCTAATAAATTTATATTAAAACAGTTTCACAAACAATTTTCATTATAAGAAAATATTTTTAATTCGAACAAATTGACAGCCAGTTGACCAAAAAGTTGTTGACCCATCAAGGAAGATATATCGTGTATAAAGAAAGAATACTTTATACGTGAGTTTGTTATTGACTTTTCATTCTCTAATATATTTCTCCTGTAGTGAAGTTTAGTACCCAAATTCTTTTTTCTGCTAGATTTCAGCGATATTATCAAAGATTATGATTATGAGTAAGTTACTACGTCACGATAATGATACGATTAATCGTATTAATATATTCAGGATTCTAAATCTAGAAGAATAATGAGAACCATGTGTACGAAAAATTAGCAAAATTTTAACGCATTCATATTTTTAAAACTCAAAGGCGTTATGGGTGTCGGAACACGATGGATTTTTTTAAATCTCGTCCGAGTAATTTATCATTATTATTTAAGAGCAAACATCGCCTGTAACGCGCATATTTATTTCACACTAAATTTTATTTTTTATAAAACTGTAATTTCAAAAATCTATTATTTCCATCACTTTAAATTCCTAATACTATGCATAAATGCAATTATTTCTAAAGACATAACAAACAATTAACATAAATTACCAAATATTTACATGCCAACATTAGAAATATTAACGTGAAGAGGGGATAAAGTAATGAATGAAAATGAAGAAGATAGCGGCCGAAGCGCATCAAACATTTAATTCATGTACCCTGCGTCATGTTTTTCCTGGCGGCACACCATAGGCGTAACATTTTAGGGGACACCTAAATTAAGTAAAATGTTACTGCCTGTCACTATTTTTATATGATAAAATTTATATGGACTCTGGAATTTTAGTATTTTTTATAAAAACTAGTGAGTTACCGTTAAAATTAATAAGTAGTACAACTTACCTAATAATATTGTAATCTACTAAAATGCATAAGCTACTAAACAAATATCACCCTGTCGCAAGTTTGAACTTGAACTTGGAGATTGTTATATAAACATTAAAGGCAAACTATAAACAACGCGAGCGTTCAACGGGAGCGACTGTGAACCTTATGCATGCAATGATCATCACTTTGTTTTATATAAATACGCTACCGAACCCTCAGTTCGGCAGACTTTGGTCTCACCTCCAGCTCCCAAGGTTAGCCACTTGACGACTGCCTTCTGGGTTCTATCCGCTCCTAAAGTTAGCCATACGACTGCTTTAGGTTCTATTCCTTTCCTTTCAAACCTGGCACCGGTTAGTCACTTGACGACTGCTAGGACCAGGGGTTTCACAACCTCCATAGTAAAGTCTTGACAAAAAGTTTGTCAGAGTGTTGAGAAAGACAAGCGTCTAAATAGTCAGTTAAAAAGTTTAGTGAAATCTCTTAGTGCTCTTAAATCAAACCCAACTCTTAAGAAAAACTATAAATTATAAGACAGTAAACAAAGACCTATAAACAGTACCTCAAATCGAGAAAACATGCGCACCGTAGTAATCGGGTATAATAGAATCTCATTTTTCTGACCAATAAGTATTGTTAAAGTTTTATCGTTAATACATTGTTATTGTTATAAACTAAACGTGCTTACTTTATCATCTCTTCTTACCCCACGTAACGCGGTCCCGGTCTACCTCAGTTACCCCCCGGCACGCTAAACAAGGCGTGTCTTCGCGAGTAGAACATCCAGTGGTAGAATTAAAGGAAGCATTGAGATCCCGTCATTGTACTAATCGCGACGCGGCTCTTCTCTGAGAAGTTATTCTTTAAATAAACGCGCTACCCCCTAAGCTACTCGTGACACGTGGTGGAGGCGCCGAAGCTACTCGTGACACGTGGTGGAGGCTACTCGTGACACGTGGTGGAGGCGCCGAAGCTACTCGTGACACTTGGTGGAGGTGTTGTTAGAGAGAAAAAACTATTAAATTATAATTAAAAAATTCAAAGCACGCGCCGGTATTATTTCGCGCGGTCAGATCTTATTATTGGTCAATAAAACTAACATAATTCAAAAAAATTTATTTACAATATAAGGCAATTTTAAACTACGCGCGTCGCCATCTTGCGGCGGACGCCAAAAGCTGCAAGGTGATTGAATCCAAGCGCCACCGCTAGTTGGGAAAGGTCAAGAATAGAACTGCATGGTGTGACCAAGGCCAGGTCCGTATCTGCAAGGAAAAAGATAATAAATTAAGTACAACTGATTGTTAAATTAAAATGGAGCAATACAACAGATTTGATTTGTTGGGAGAAGGACACAATGGAGCAAGAAGCAGGAGAAATTAGTGAGGATGACAAGGATAAGGAAAATAAAATTATATATGGAACAAGTATGCAAGTAAAATAAGAAACTAAAGAAGAAACAAGCAAAAACAAAAATGGGAGGTGGGATCAAAGTCTCAATGTAAATAAAAGTTGTACATAGTGAAACATAAATAAGCATAATATATACCCAAGTGTTATTAAGACAAATATATAGATAAAAACACTTAGGAGGTTAAGGAACTGTATATAAATAGACAATACACATAGCATAGTACATAGAAGGAGTTATGAAGAGAAAAGAAGCTAGAATAAGTCGTGTTAAGTGAATATTAATGAGAAGATTAGTAAACTATGTATGCAAAATAAATAGGTGAAAATAAGGTGAAGATATTCATAATAAAGCACAAGTAAATGGCCCAGTTGCAGGATTATCGTATTCGAGAAAAGCAGGAAAACTGAGTTGCCATTAAAATTGTGTATTGAGAGTATATACAGGAGGAATATATGTGTATACGAGGAAGTATTATAAAGTAAAGTGTTCTCCGGCCTAAATAAGACTGCAACGAAAGATTATCTTAATGATAAGCAAATAATTTAGGCATCGGAAAGTGGAGCGTACGGACTGAAATAGCTATACTGACAGTAAGGATGTTAGCAAAAAATTTTGGTACCAGAGAAGCTCAAGGGCAAAGTTCCCAGGTGAAATGTGACATAAGCAAGAAATGTTTATGTAAAGCATGAAGAATATAAGAGAAGCATACGTAAGTGGAAAAGTTGTTTATGTAAAGTGAGAAGAAATATAGAAGATGTTTTAAGAAGAAGCATAAATAGTGACGCAATATATAAGCAAAAGTTGTGTATGTAAAGCATACATAAGGTGAAATAATGGAGAAATGTTTAAGCAAAACATGTGTTTAAAAAAGAGCATACATGGTTATATAAATAATAATATAATGTCCTATATTTTGTACATAAAGCTAGTCACATATGAAGCATAGATAGATAAGCATAGATACATAGATAGATTAACTTATCACTGCCTCGTGATAGATAAGGAAATAATGATATAACTAGTCATGTAATCGTAAGCATGAAAATACATATAATAAAATGTTCACATAAAGTATGAAAAGTTGCATACCTAAGGTGAAATAATTAAAGGAAAGTTGTTGAGAAGCATCCATAAGTTGAAACAATTGAGGAAATATATAAAGATATGTATACGAGTTTAAAAATAAAGCATACATAAATAAGAAAGTAGTAAATACGGAAGAGATAGAATAAAGTACAGATTAAGTAAAGAATAAGGAAACCTCAGATATGGGAATGTAATATAAAGAAATTAGAATAGATATAGGCGTATAGAGAAACAATGTATATATATCAGAAAGAAGAATTAAATATCAATTTATCAATTTACCAGATCCTTGTGAGTTTGGTTCAATCATCTCAGAAGGTACAGATGTGCACATGCGTCAGCAGTCCCTCGAGTATTCAGAAACCAATGCAAATAACTATCCAGTAATGGGTTACGACAGAAGTATCCAAGGACTGCAAGAATCCAGACCTAAAAAGCGAAGAAATGCTTAAGAAAAATGTAACAAAAAAAAAGCTGAGAAAAGAGCATTACAATTTCAAAAGATATCTAAATATTGTGAGATATTTTGAGTCAGATATAAATTATAACACAACAATGAAAACAGCAGCAGCAGGACATGCAATATCTGGCAGAAACTGAAAATAATTATCAAAAGACGAGACAACAAACATGAATAAAACTAAAGCTAGGCAATAAAATCTAGCGACTTACCTACAGTTGTAGAAAGAAGACGTGAGGATCCAGTAGTTATGACGAAAACCATTCCATGGACAGACTGGGGAAAACTGGAACATGTGTTGCCACAGCAGCCAGCAATGACAGTTCGGTCAGACCATAAGCCATTAAGTTCCAGGGACTCTTATTATTCCTATTCCATGCCTCCGTAACCTAAAAAAGCTATAATTAATCTTCACATAACCACTTCCATGTTAAACTAGCAGTAATACGCGTCATCTACAGATTGGAATGGAATAAATAATCATTGATAAAACCTCTCTTTTTAATATTCAAGCCCCACATTCCATAAAATGGAGTATATTGCCACACCCTTTCCAAGAAATTCAAACTCATGCATCAAACACCCTTAGATTAGAGTTTTTTTATGCTCTAGCATCCATTCTCATTCTTAAAGAGGCCAAAAATAATGATTATAGGTAATACAACACTTACCTTTTCGCTTCAAAGCACCTGCCAAGATTCAAACTTCATTGGCAAATCCCTGGTCACATTGAAAAAACTGCATTTGGCAGGAGCATAAAACCGACCATAAGGTGCAAAAATCGAACACAACTCATCGCCATTGTATCAATTAAACAAGATATTGTAATATAATTATTTGATCTAGGCGATACAACAACACAAAAAAACGCTACCGTCACCGTAGAAAGAAATAAGAAATGACAATCACAGCAATTCTAACCAGAGGTCAAAAAGTTCGAGGTCGACGACTTGACAGGGGTACCAGTCAAAGGATATAAAAACGAAGAAAGCACCAGAACTACTCGGCGAATACTCATTTAAGTAGAGATGGGGCAGACATATCGATACTCAACAAGGGACACGAAGCAAAGATGGATACTTTCTCAGCAGTTTTCAAAGGGCGCCATCTGGTCACCAAGATGTGACGGACAAGCCAGAAGAAAGAAAATAATGTAGCGTAAAGTATAAGATACCTTTTATTTATTAATGTTACATATTAGAATAATTGACTGTACGATATTTCATGGAACTAAAATCGGTAAATTGTGTACAGATAAACAATTTTAAATATAAACAGGGTCAGCGAGCTTAAATAAGTCGATTAAGAGACTATAAAAAGTCAGCAGATTTTTACATAAGTCAACAAGTCTAACTGTGTCAAATAAACGGCTATAATAATTGTATAATAAGGGACATAAAATACAGCTATAAATGTTAGTCTCATAAACAGAACCATAATATAATATTAGATGTACAAAATAATTTAATATAATTAATAATTTTTTTATAATTGCCTGCAATAGTGGTACTATAGTTAAATAATAGAGAACAGGACCGTATTTATACAAGTTAATAAAAGTCTATATTTAATAGGAGACTATAACTAAATAATATAAAGACAGCTAGTATGATTTTAGAAAGAAATAAATCATGTAAACTATTTTGTAGAATTGTAAATATTACTGAGACAATTTATAAAATGGTGATATTATGATTATGATAAAGATCAACTTTCATGGGGTGGACGCATCCTATGCAGGCTGATTTACTCAATACAAGCAAGCTATCATTGCAATACAAGTATCAGTATTTTATAAGGAGTCGATAAATTGTGTCTAAACGCGGATAGACAAATAGGCGTCTATTAGCCAGTCCACGGTAAAGAATAGACATTTCAAATATGCAAAATACTTAGGGTGGAATTCTACATACCACTTGTTCGCTAAACAATCTAGAATTAGAATTATATGATTTTTAAGAAAATTTATAAAGATATATTTCCTTTTTGTTACATGTACCGAGCACCAGTGGATGTCCATACTAGTCTCTCCAGCAGGCTCTTACTTATGATACCCTCAAACAGTTTAATGGTATGTCAATGCTAAGACATATAGACTACAGTGGAGGCTAGAGGGAGTTACTAAGGATCAGCCTGGATCCAGAAAGTAACAAGACCACTGATGGATATTTTTTTTATGTTATATAAATTGTAATATCACATGCGGCAAGTTGTTTCGAATTGCGGTCTTTTTTTTCTTAACTATAGCGGTCGCATTAATGTTGTGGACCAACATTTTAGAGGGCGGGGGAACGTGTAATCTACTAAAATGCATAAGCTACTAAACAAATATCACCCTGTCGCAAGTTTGAACTTGAACTTGGAGATTGTTATATAAACATTAAAGGCAAACTATAAACAACGCGAGCAATCAACGGGAGCGACTGTGAACCTTATGCATGCAATGATCATCACTTTGTTTTATATAAATACGCTACCGAACCCTCAGTTCGGCAGACTTTGGTCTCACCTCCAGCTCCCAAGGTTAGCCACTTGACGACTGCCTTCTGGGTTCTATCCGCTCCTAAAGTTAGCCATACGACTGCTTTAGGTTCTATTTCTTTCCTTTCAAACCTGGCACCGGTTAGTCACTTGACGACTGCTAGGACCAAGGGTTTCACAACCTCCATAGTAAAGTCTTGACAAAAAGTTTGTCAGAGTGTTGAGAAAGACAAGTGTCTAAATAGTCAGTTAAAAAGTTAAGTGAAATCTCTTAGTGCTCTTAAATCAAACCCAACTCTTAAGAAAAACTATAAATTATAAAACAGTAAACAAAGACCTATAAACAGTACCTCAAATCGAGAAAACATGCGCACCGTAGTAATCGGGTATAATGAATCTCATTTTTCTGACCAATAATTATTGTTAAAGTTTTATCGTTAATACATTGTTATTGTTATAAACTAGACGTGCTTACTTTATCATCTCTTCTTACCCCACGTAACGCGGTCCCGGTCTACCTCAGTTACCCCCCGGCATGCTAAACAAGGCGTGTCTTCGCGAGTAGAACATCCAGTGGTAGAATTAAAGGAAGCATTGAGATCCCGTCATTGTACTAATCGCGACGCGGCTCATCTCTGAGAAGTTATTCTTTAAATAAACGCGCTACCCCCTAAGCTACTCGTGACAATATGTTTATGTTGCTATCTAGTATTTAGAAAAAACATATGTTTTTAGCTTATAATAATAGTTTTTTTCATTATAAAAATGATTTAACTTTCAAAACCAGTGATAAGCAGAGACAAAATAATCTGATTATATTTTTTATTTATATTTTAGGAATACTCGTTTTGTTCTTTGTTTTTAATACCTTTGAATAAAAATGTTTCTTGGATATCCCTCTTAAAGTTGTTAAAGTTTATTTATTTACTGTGGACAACTGTTCCTGTCATGAATTTGGTAATTAAAAGTTAAGTGTTCTGACATACCTTTTACAAATCGGTGGGTTAGATAGGGTTCGGATTTTGGATTCTTTAGCAATTAAACGAAAACTAAGACATACAGTTTATTTCAGGTAAAACGTGAAACCTAAATACGTCTTAAGAATATAATATTTTTTTAAGCTACATATTTGTTATAGCGTTTTTTATTTGCTAATAAAATCGACTTCTAATCACTCATCTAACTGAATGTCAATAAATAGTCCTTTTAGAAAGATCAACACATATTTGCAACAGCTAAAATTTCTATTTTTTTATTTAAGTCATCACCAACACACACAGTAAACATTGAACAGGCTTCAGCAAATAAATATTATTTGATTCAAATAAGAGAAATTATTTCGTACAAAATGCGCAAATTGGTTTAAATAACCGACCTATTTAAATTAAAATACAAAGTTTTTGGAACAAATATATCTCAGATTTGAATCAAAACACAAAGGTTTTAAAACATATACCTATATGTTATATTTGTTCCAAAAGCATTGTGTTTTAATTTAATCACCAATGTTTTGGGTATTTGTACGAAATAATTTCTCGTATTTGAATCAAAATAATTTTATTTGTTTTAAAGTTATTTTTCTTTGATGTGAACAACGATTATAAAATCATATTGTTTGTTCGCAATAAATATTTATTTCGAACAAAGAAAATCTTAAAAATAAATCAAATAAATATTATTTTTTATTCAAACAAATGTTTGTTTGGCCATTATCAAACAAATATTTGCTTGAATAAACTCCATTTTTATTTGGATCAAATAACAAAAAATTTCAGTGAAGCAACGCCAAAAAATATCAACATCATGCAGATATACGCACCTACCGCGGATAAACCAGATGCGAAAGTCGAACTACTATACGCACAAATAAAAGAACTAAGAAAAAGCATAAAAGGAAATGAAGTTATTATTATGAGAGATCAATGCCAAAGTGGGCAAAGACAAAATAGAGGACATCGTGCATGGGAGAATACGGTTTAGGGGAACATAATAGTAGAGGGGAACGGTTAATACAACTTTGCCAAGAAGAATGGTCGAACTACCACGGAGGAGACTTTATACATGGACATCTCCACAACACACTTCTGACCATATTATACGCAATCAAATAGACTATATTTTAATTAATAAGAGATGGGTATAGAAATGGGTTAACGGGTGTCAAAACATATCCTGGAAGCGATGTAGGCTCAGATCATAATCCGGTTCTAGGAAACATTAACATACGCCTTAAATAGATACAAACCCGATCTTACAGGAAACCAAATATACAAAAACTGAAAGATCCAACACAGTACGAAGAATTAAAGCACGAGCTAAATAAAAATATAAAGACACATCGATTATAAGAACGAACAAATAACATAAATAATACAGTAAATACAGAACACATAGAATTCGCTTGGAATAAGTTAAAATCATTAATACACAAAACACCAATATTACGCAAGATTCCAATAGCAACAAAAAGGCCTGGATGACTCCAGAAATTTTAGTATTAATGGACAAAAGAAGAAGCTGCAAAAACAAAAACCAACAACAATATCGACAAATACATACATCAAACAATGGCTAAATTAGAAATGTAGTGAAATAGAGGAATTAGAAGCAAAACATGATGCTTTTAACATACATAAAAATATTAAAGAGATTATAGGCTATCCAAAAAAAAATACAGCCAATCAACTAATAACAAACAAAGAAGAACTACACCAAGTATGGATGGAATACATAAAAGACATGTTCGAAGATGAGAGAACAGAACCTCAACTTGTAAATTCGGCAGAGCATGGACCAGACATACTGAAGGTGGAAATCACAAGTGCATTACGAAACACAAAAAAATGGTAAAGCTGTCGGACCAGACCAGATTTATAACGAATTTCTGAAACTCCTAGACGAAGAAAACATTGAATTACCCGCCAACCTGTTCAATTTATTCAACCGGAATACTACCAAAAGACTGGTTGAAATCAGTTTTCATCACCTTGCCGAAAAAAATCAAATACAAACAAACGCGATGAATTCTGTCTCATAACCTTATGAGTATTTGTCATTTACTTTAAACTATCTTAATCAGAAAGCGACAATAAGGTTGGACAATGAAAACACCGATGTTATTCCAATTAAAAGAGGCGTTAGACAAGGTTGTGTCCTCTCACCTTTATTGTTTAATATCTACTCAGAAGAGATCTTTAGAAAAGCTTTAGAAAACCCTGAGGACGGCATAAAAGTAAATGGTGTGTTATTTAACAATATACCATATGCCGACGACACCGCAGTGATTGCGGATAGCCTTGAGGGTCTACAGGGCTTGATGGATGCAATAACTCTAGAAGGAGACGCAGTCGGATTAAAAATAAACACTAAGAAAACAAAACTCATGATATTCAGCAAAATACCAATAGCACAAGCCCAATTGACAATATATAACCAACAAATTATGAAGGTAGCAAAATTCAAATACTTTGGAGCTGCTGGTTTACGGAAGATGGAGACCCGGATCTGGAGGTAAAAACAAGAATAGAACTAGCAAGATCGTCTTTCCTAGGGTTTCATCGAGACGAGAAATCTCGTCTCGAAGGCAATTTCTCGTCTCGTCTCGATCACCGAGACGAGAAATTAACAAACTCTCGTCTCGATGTTTTTCTTGAAGACAATTTCTCGATCTCGATTCGAGATTCTCGAAATTTCGAGAGTCTCGAAAACAAAAACTGAATGCTATTAAAATATATTATATACACCTACATAGTGAAATTTATGCAAAAATGGTGCTACAAGAATATCCTTAGGAGTACATATATTAAATTTATGGCACTTTATGGCATTCCTTTACCCTGAAAAGCCAGACTGAGCGAACAGTATCTTGAGTCAATTTTTAAAGTATCAATAATTATCTTTTAATTATTTATTTTGTAGTAAATAAATATAAAATAATTAAATCTAATCAAAATATAATTTGCGAACGAGTCAGCACATAAACGAAAACTGGATCATCTGAAATAAGGACCACCTGACACTTGACTCGGGAGTAGCGGGGTGCAGGAAGATTGTTTGCTTATCTTTGAAATTATGTGACGACTGACGAGTCCGTCAGTCCGTGACTACGTGCTAACGGAGCGCTACGTCTGAACGTCTCTATGTTATGTTAAGAGCTGTGAGTTATTGCAGCACCTACATTTTTTCGAGATCGAGAAATCTCGAAAAAATTACTCGATCTCGAAAAGTCTCGAAGTGTTTTTCTCGATCTCGTCTCGAAAAATTCCTCTCAGTCTCGTCTCGATCTCGTCTCGAAATCGAGACGAGACGAGACGAGAAATCTCGAATTTCGAGAGTCTCGTGAAACCCTAGTCTTTCCTAAGAATGAAACAGTTACTTACCAACCGCAGCCTTCAACTGGCAACAAGATACAGATTCGTGCAATGTTACATATACTCAGCCAGCTACGCGTCGAGGCCTGGACACTCAAGGCTAATAGGGAAAAGAGATTAAACGCGTTCGAACTCTGGGTATTCAGAAGAATGCTGCGCATATCGTGGACAGAACACGTTACAAACGAAGAGACACCTTTACGGAACTGACAAATACAACGTCTTACAGCTCATCATGGAAGGGAAAATTGATGGAAAAGGGGGACGAGGTCGAAGAAGATGCTCCTGGCTCAAAAACCTCAGAGACTGGACACATATGAGTACCCATGCATTGATTAGAGCAGCTAAAGACCGAGAAAATTTTGCCGAAGTTGTTGCCAACATTTATTAATTAATACGGCACTTTAAGCAGAGATTCATTACGAAATAAAATTAATTTGGTGTTCATACTTCGTATTCTGTTTTGACGCAATGCCTGGGTTCTTTCGGTTACCTCATGATGAATTCTTATCTTGAAGTTTGTCTCAACACGAGTTTTATTAATTCATGCCCACTGGCCACTGCCATCGATGCACGATTCTTCGAAAAAATTATCGGAAGTAATTGCACAAGTGCATCAAAATTACCGATAATTTTGCACGACAGCGTGTTGTCTAAAAACTGCATGAGTTTATTTTCATATTTTGGAGAAAGAGCCCGACACCGAAGGTGGAGGGCTCTTTTTTCAAAATATGAAAATGACCGAATGCAGTTTTTTTAGACAACACGCTCGAAGGCAAAATTATCTGGTTATTTTGATGCACGAGTGTAATTCGGGGGAATATTTCCCGAATAAGGACATGGTTCAAAAAAATACATGTTTATTCTATTTTTAATGCAAAAACGTACATTATGTAACTGTAAACAAAATAAAGATGCGCAAAAATACGATTTTTTTAATCCGAAACGAGACATTTTTAATAATATATATTGACTTCACTTTGACGTTATTTATAAATTGTCTCTGTCATCGTAAGTCTACAATGGAATTACCATAGATACGTACGATGCAATTATCGCAGTGCTCTTTCGGTTTCTGCAGTGCAATTATCGCTGTAATTTTCCGAGAATTGCACTCCTCTAATGGGATTTTTTATACATGAGGGAAATATTCGCCAAAACAGTCATACATGCCACTTGGTAACTTCTTTATGGTCTTTATTATTAGTATATTGCAAACATATTTTATATTTTTGTTAAAAATATTTGTTTTATAAAAAAAACTAGAGTATTTTTCGGGTCCAGTTAACAATAGCGCTATCAAAATAACAATTTTTTGTCATACGCTCCCAAAAATAGCTATTTTACGGACTCATTTGAGTCCGTAAAATGCTTCTTTTTAGGCCTAGTCCCTAAAAGTCGTCATGGCAACCTTTACGGACTATTCCAAAATTCCTGAATATGTCTAAATGTCAAATTTCGAATGACATGACAAAATTGTCAAATAGTTGCTACGATATTAATTTCTTAGCTAACTTTTTCGAACATTAGGACTTCAAAAATTATATTTAAGCGTTCTGAAGAAGTGTAGAAAGCGTATAACAAAATTTTGGGAGCGTATGACAAAAAATAGTGTTTGTCACACGTACCTAAATGAAGTTTTTCAGGACTGATCTGCTATTCCGGACTCGGCTATGATTCGTCCTGAAAAACTCCATTTTAGGTACTTGTAACAAAAATAACTATTTCGAAAAGATGCGGAAAAATTATTTTTTTGTGTTTTTTTTTTTACTTGAAACATATTTGTATCGAGCGTTACGTTACGTTTTGTTTTCAAATATTTGAGCACTTCATGCAAGCTAACCCAAAATATGGGCGTTAACATCCTCCTGAATTAATTTCCACAAGAAATGCAGTTGGCAATACGCAAACAAGTAAAACGAAACGAAGCGAAATCACAGAATAGAAACTGTTGACAAACGTACGGGGGAATGTCAGTCACGCCATCCCGCCGACCAGCGACTGTATACCTACGCGAATACCACCAATAGAAAATGAGCACGCTCGTTTAATAGTTCGAAATATAGTTCCAGATTGAAATATTAATATTATGAAAAAAAATTATATTACGCATTTTTTTTGTAAATAAACTTGAAATAGGTTCCTCTTATATTAAATAATTCTGTTAAGCAATTTTGATAGCATTATTGTTAAGAATCTACCTATTTTTCTTCTGTTCAACAAGTAAATTTGAAGCGTTAATTAATTTTCCGTAACGTTTGGCAACTAATAATTTTGACAAAGAAACATCGGATTCTATTAACTCACGACACTTTAAACATGTTATAGCAAACATGAAATAGTTAAAATAAGTACTTACCTTTCTAAAATGTTCGCAGAGTACGACTATCAGTTTATTTACTTAGCCACGGAATGTACCTATTTGGGTTCAAATGAATGGATACTCTGTTTTCATGAACATGGCGGCCAGTTCCTTCTAGACGAGTGCCGGCAACGCGATGTTGTCGGCGTGCACGGCAAATTTCGTGAACAATGTGAAGTGATGAAGTAGCGACATAGGGCCCAGTTTTCATAAAGTTTCTATGAGAAAATAGGTTCTTTTTTGTGTATAAATGTTTGTATATAAATTTTGTATTATAAATGTTTATAGGTTAGTATTATAATCTACAAGCTATACTTTAATGCGAAAAATTTAATTGCTCTATAATAAATGTAATTTTTTTTGTCACGTTATTAAAAACCAGCTGCCGATTTTTCATGATACAGGCATACTCTTATGTATCATCGGCAACAGCGCCGCAGTAGCGATAAGTATAGTACGGCTTGTGTAAGAGGGGAAAGAAGAAGGGGAACGATGTTGGGGTCTTCATATTCAGTAAACAAATCTGTATATTTTTTTATATGTCTGATTATTTCCAACGATAAATAAATAATGATTTTGCCGCTCATTCTGTTTCGTAGCTTCATTCAGGGCCTTGGCAATGGGTCTTAATTTTTGTGGCGTTCCCTCGGTTTTGATCGTCGATAGTGTTCGTTTTTCTCACTTACTATTTGTCTTAATAATTATGTATTTGCTTGAAAGCGCTAAAACTAAATCGATAAAAATAAAAATCCCTTGAAAATAAGTGATAAGTGACGAAATCGTCATGATTCGTTTCAACTAAAAAACAATAGAGTATACTTTTCATTGGTTAATTTTATGACTGGTAATAAATATAATCTCAATAATAAGTTCACTGAAATTACGATTTTTTTTTTGTTTGTAAATGTGAACGTCCTCCAGAGTGAAAAAAATAAATGCAGATCCGCGACTACAACAATCGCAGTTCTGAAATATCTATATATCATCATCAAACGAGTGATCAAATCGTGAAACCCGCGAGATAATTGATCATCGACATGTCGGTCATCGCGCTCAATACAAAAGCTGTGGTCCGTCAAGGCATTTTTTTTTCCAAATGCGAAGTTCAAGGTGTTTAAGGCCTACGGTTTTAAGGCGAAACGAGATGACTGAATTGCTGTGATTTTTTTGTATAAGTGCTAATGCCGAATGTCCATTAAAAATTTGGGAATAATATATATAGTATAGATGTTATATACTCTAATCTTTGTCCTATAATTTTGTTTCTTTTACCTATTATTGTGTTTTCCCTACCTTTATATCTTAATTTTGTTTATTATCTCGATACTTGTAAAGAATGAGGTTGATGGGTGGGGGTAACACCATAGTACCATTCAGTAAAATTTTAAAGTCGATAATGCATACCAAAGTTTTTTACTATAGACATAATTACATAGATGTCCATGTGCCTGTGGACGATATCTCGTTTTTGGTTGAATTTAAACAAATAGCTTAAACCCAGAAGGTTGTATGGCATCTGCGTTTACATATTTTAACATTATTTTTAGATATACAGGGTGACAGGATGACTTAAAAAAATCATTTAGAGTCAAGAATACTTATTTTATAATGAAACACACAAATGTTATTTTAAGAAAAAGATATGTGTTCGCTAAATTTCAGCAATGTGGTAATTAAGATGCTGTGGTGTTCATTAAATAAATAAAAGTATGGTATGTTACGTAAATAATCCAAATTTGGTGACTATAAATTTGTACAGCTTTAGTCAACTCGCCGAACATAAACCACTAAGACCCTCACATTCACAAAGACATAATTTTTTCGCCTTCAATAAGACCAGCATTATTTGTTGTATGAATGCGCCATAACAATATAAAACGTATCAAATCTGCTTTAAGGCTTTAGCCTTGAGATTCTCTCTTAGTCGTCGCTCGTCGCGTCACAATTTGAAATATTTCATAGAAAATTCCCGCGGGAAATTCCGGTCGGGAAAAATGGGAAAAGCCAACGGAATCTTCGATAATGAACTAACGTGTGTCACATTCCGCGGGCAATTTACGCCCAAGTTGACTCAGTTTCGCTAAATTAGTGTTGCTCAGTTTTTTTAATGATTGAATTGATATTTCTTTTGGCACTCTACCTAGGTATCATAAAACGTGTCTTCTTGAATGTTAGAGGAAATTAGTGCCATTTTACGACTCGATTTCAGGGACCTGCCCTCGTTGCGCTTGTTCATTTCTGAGTTCATTTCGTATTCGTTTCCTCCTCGAAAGATTTCCATGGGATTCGGCGATAGAGAAAGTCATATTTCACTTATCTTTTTACGGATGAAGATTTTATATTCTCGTGTGTAGTCCCACACACTCATTATTTCAAAAATAGAAATATTGTCCCCTATTGTCATGTATCAAAGGTGGCGCCGAGTGATGACAGATCCGCGGAAGATGAGAACAAAAAGTGCAAGTATTGCAAGTCAAACGTTGAAAAAACGGGCGTTAAGTGTTCAAAGTGTACGGGATACTACCACCAGTCCTGTGCTTTAAGATTTTTTTTTTTTTTATGGCAGTGGCACACACACTAAAGGTAGATCCT
>JAEQML010061441.1:0-25746 GCA_016904865.1 Pissodes strobi
ATATACTCACCGGCACGAAAAACGGAGCACTTGGCATTTATGCATAATTTTTTAATATATAATTTTTGTGATGTTCTATTTTTCTAATAACTTACATACAAGCAAAACAACATGTTTTTAGTAATTTCTAACAACAATCATCCTTTTATTTGAAAAAGAAAACTGGGTTTAATAAAAAGCGTATTAAAATAAAAATTCCATAATTTTATCACTCAAAACTGCATTGTTGACTACGGGTTTCTATTGTTTTTAATAAATTTGACAGTTGTTTGTGAAAGCTTTGCTGTGCTCAGCAAGTCGTTTAAAAGTTTTGCTGCGTTTATTTGAGCTAAAAATGCCTGCTGTCAGTCCTGAAACAGCGGCTGCTATGGTTGCGTTGATCCAAGACGGAAGAAGTGAGCGATATGTTGCCCAACGTTATCATCCCGTATCAAATAGCACTGTGCATCGTATTTATACACTTTTTCTTGAAATTAGAGGTTACACTAGACGACTGGGAACTGGCTCCCAACGAAGGCCTAACGCTCACGATGATCGCTTTATCATCTTAGAAAGTCTGCGAGATCGTCATGCTACAGCTGTAGGAATTAGAAATCGACTTCATCACGTCCGGAATACCAATGTAAGGGAACGGACCATTAGGCGAAGACTTGGTGAAGCCAATCTTGCTAGTCATAGACCCGCAACAGGTCCAGAGCTTCTTAGACGTCATCGTGTTACGCGACTTCAGTTTGCTAGGAATCATGAACACTGGGGTGACAATGAAGTCGAGATTTTGCCTATGATCTCCAGATGGTCGTGAAAGTGTATGGCTAAGATCACAGAACGTTTTTCAGAAGGTACCTTTAGTCGTAGGGTAGGCTACCGAGGAGGTTCACTTATGGTGTGTGCTGGAATTTCTCTAGAGGCACGCACAGAGTTGCACGTCATTTCAAGAGGCTCTTTAACTGCTGTCACGTACATTCATGAAATTCTGCAAGATTTTGTTGTTCCTTATGTTGATTTTATTGGCAATAATTTTATTCTGATGCATGATAACGCCAGACCCCACACCGCGAGAATTACTCAAGAATACTTAAATGATGTAGACAATCCTGTCTTGCAGTGGCCAGCGTTAAGTCCAGATGCGAACCCATGTGAACATATTTGGAACATGCTTGGGCGAAGACTACAAAGTCGTGTTCCTGCTCCTTTAACTTTAAATGGATTGCAACACGCTCTTTTAGAGGAATGGTAACTTTTTCCGAAGAAAAGTGTTAACGTTAACCTCAGTGTATTTCTGTTATTTTAGATATTATTTTATTTTTACTAATTTATGCTTTGGTTCAATAAATTTTAAAAAATTTTATATAGTGTTTCTTTTCTAGTTTTTCTAAAATCTGTTATTTTTTATTAAAATTAATGCAAATTTATACTTAATTTAAATCTGAATAAAAAACTACATTATAATTAATGTTTTCAGTTCGAAATCGAAAACAAAATCAAGGAGCCGAAGTCATATTGGGGCCCGAAAATTTGCTAGGGCCTAGGGCCCAACTCCTTGGAAAATAGGCCCTGAATTGAGGATAGAATAACAAATACCACGACGAACATACAAAAGTATGTCTTGGGATGTAATGAATGTTGGGCATCATTATGTAGCGCAATACTAGTTGTTCGCCAACGGTATACTACTTTACATAACCATATGGATTTTTTTTTAATAAATGATGCTCGTTTTGAGACTCGTTTTTTACGGTTATTCTCAGGGGTGAGTTGTTTTCCCTGTTAGCGATAATTTTTTTGTGGGCGCCAGAGTTCCTAGAGACAATGCGAACTGAATATGAATACTTAAATATAAATAAATATAAAGACAATATATTTGATATATCAGAAATCGCAATGTCTCGCAGACCTTTATCCTGCGATAAATTAAAAAGATAAGTTTTAAAACAAATAACATATTAACTATATAATTAAATGGGAATACAATCATTTATGAAATTATTTGAAATGGAGTTTATCTGATGAATAAATTGACTTAGTAATGAAAATTAAAATTAATGTGAAAGATTAAAAAAAAATTAAATGCTACAATTGGTCTTTACAATATGTAGTAGTTATCTTCTGATTGGCTAATACTTAGCTTCGTCCAATTATTCTGTAACCATGCGATCGTATTGGGACCTCCACTGGAACCGTTTCTGCCTGTTCCCAAGTTAGTATCTATTGGGTTAGTTTGGTTTATCGAGGACTTATTTGGTTCACGAAGTATCGGTTCCCTCAGAGTGGTTCAGTACAGCAAGTGGACGAGCACCTGCTGCTTGACAAGCAAGATGTTTTTTCAACCAATCCATGCAGGTTTATAACATGAAATAAGAAATAAACTAGTCCTAGACCAATGTATACTGCTAACTAAATAATATGCAAGGAAATATTATGTGAACATCAGTGACAATGTTAAACATATGATGAAGCAGTCTACAAATTGAAAATTCACTGGTAAAAGCAGATATAATCAGAAACTTAAATTACAATGTTAAGTTGAGCAGACAATGAGCAAACATTATAAATAATTACTGTTACTCAAGATATCCTTTTCTTTACTTTAAAATATAAAATTCAAAAGAAAATAATGGAATGACGTTCCAATTCAGTGACTCTCGATAAATTTAAATAAAAGGTAACTTTAAATTTGATAATAAATAGAGAAATAGAGGTACAACCTCTAACAATGAGTCTTATGACTCAAGGTAAGTAATTACTATTACTTTTATTTAGGCCCTTGGCACATAAACAAAAACTCAGGGCAATTGCGATTAAATTTAATTAAAGATAAAGATAATATAATCACTACCGCGCATTCGAGATAGAAATTTAGATAAAAGGTAAAACCAGATAAATTTACATATGTGATATTAACCTGCAAAATAATGTCGGTACATCAGGATTGAGACTAGACAGGGTGAATGCTAATAGTTATATTATGCTTGATGTAACAAATAAATTGAAAATTTAATTAAATGAACCTGAAAAGAAAGCAAGATGAAAACCAGCAATACTATGAGGGAAAATTCGGAGAAATTCTAGTAAAAATTCAATTTACTACCTTTGCAGGAATATATAGAATTTACTCCGAGAATTAACCCAAATAATACTGTTCAATTTGAATGAAAATACGTAAAATAATGTGCGTGACCACTGAACGATAAAATAATTACGATCTCCCTAAATTTGGACTAAGCCTCTTTCATATTACATGAATTTGATTAATGAGAGACGCAAATATTCACCAATAAATCGGTAATATTACCCAAAAGGTCACGACAATAATTAAAAAAATATTGAAGATGTAAGCTAATTAAAAGTGGAACATAAAAATGCTAAATTCTTGCTTTAGTCAAATAAGACTAAGCGAATCATAAACAAATATTAATTATGTATTTAAAAAATAAAGAATTAGTTAAATATATTGCAAGATGAATTAAATATTTCAAGATTAAAAAATCAGCAGTCACCCGTCAACGTCTCAACACAAGATAACCATCCCGCATTCAAAATTCAAGACTTTGGTTGGACAAAATTATGTTTGCCGATGTTTTATTGGCTAATTTATAACATGTGATCAACACTATAAAACACATAGCGCAAAGTAATTAAAATACTCGATATTAAATATAGTAATCTATAGTAAAATAAATTCACGAATTGTAGGTACAAAATAGAGTACTAACACTCTTAAAAGCGTTATTTGCACGAAATAAACCCATTCGTGAATAGATGTCACTGGCGACTTAAATACTAAATATCGAGAATAATTTGCAATTGAATGTAAAAATTTTAGTGTAGCGGAATAAGTATTTATTCCGTTAAAGGGAAAGTGTTAATGTAAGCAGACTAAGCTCTGATTTTATTTCAAGAAAACACAACACAGGCAAAGTCTGGCGACACGACGTTTTGTAGCGCTCGCTTATCGGATTTTAGTTGTATTGCTGTTTTGATTGTTAGTAGAGTCCCCAACGCAGTAAAAGCCTTCTATAAATGATTTTTGTGGGCACCTCGGGGTTACAAGCTGAAATTTTCACAGAATGAAGGCTTTATTATATTAATTCAAAATCCGAAGGTAATAAAAAATATTAACGGGCAAAAGGGCAGTACCTAAAAAATCGAGATTATTATATGAACGTGTAGGATATTAAATTATGAATGTTTTCATATAAAATTCAGCTACATTTTTGTACAAATTATATTTTTTTATCATTGCTTGAATTATGCAGATAACATTGGCCCTTACGGCAAAATAAATAAAAAAATTGAAATATCTCCCTTCGAACCTGGGCAAAATCTGATTGAAATATACTCATTTTTGTATTCACCTCGCATTCTCTCCAAAATGAAGGCTCAATCAAAAATTTTTATTCTTGCAAAAAGTTTGCCTTAAGTAATAAAGAATAATTTTTTTTTCTCAAATGGTAATGGAAAAATAGAATTAAATGTCAAAAAGTAATTTTCTTCTAGCCGCGACCGTCCGATCTCGCGCTTCCCGAGTACTCTCGTATCTCACTTTTCTTCATAGCTTCCTCTCTCTCGCGCCTATTTTACAATACAATAAGCGCTTTTACACCATTACGAGTTAGAATACTAATAATAATAATAACTATTATTAATTGAATAAAGTCAATGAAGACATTTTCAATTATACTGAAATGTATTTTTCCTATACGCTGCTAGGTAATAAAGAAGTAGAAAAAAAATCATATACTTAATGCAACTGCTATTAAAAAAAATACTAGCTTTTATTCAGAATAGAAAAACTGAAAATGTAAAAAACCTTTTTCTACTACCATGCGTAAAGTACTCACTTTACGCACTCTCGAAGAATCGTAAAATAAGCCTTTTTAATGTGCAGTGCGTAAAGTAAGTTATTTTACGCACTAGTGCGTAAAGTAAAACTGACATATTTTTTGATGTTAAGGACAGTGCGTAATATATTTTACGCACTAGTGCGTAAGACAGTTTATTTTACGCACTAGTGCGTAAAGTATTTTAATATTATTTTTGTTTTTCGTATATTTTTCTGTAGTAGAAAAAGTTTTGTATGCTACTCATGTGTAAAGTACCCTTTTTTATTCATGGGATTGTCGCATTCGCCTACGGGTCATGCGACAATATCCCCATTCATAAAAAAAGGGTTATTTTACACACTTGTTGCATAAATAACTATTATAATAACAAAACCTATTTATCTTCAGTGTCTGTATCTTCTTCAGGAATAGACACAATGACTTCAATATTGCCTTCCAGTATTTTTTTTGCATGATCCTATGCAAACTATTTAATTTCTCCTACGTGTACAAGCTTTGCTTTCGTACAATCTAATAACAAATTATTTAATTAAGTTTTATTATGTACCGATTTAATCTAATAATAAGTTAACTTTTTACATCCAAAACAGTGGAATTTATTTATCCACTCTGTTTTTAGTTAAAAAAAACAGTTAACGAACTTTTTATCTGAACGAGCACTCTCATAAAACGAATTTCAAGTTCGCAACTATAGTGGGGGATTTACCAATATTTTTGATAAGAAAACAAATTGCGAACCAATTGACAACAAATTACTATCTTCTATAGTCACGAAGAAGCTGATACTAGGATCGTTGTTTGAATAAAGGAGTATAGTTAGCTAACCAATGAGTATGACAGAGAGACCATTAAACAAAGAAGGATACATATCGGTCATAAGCGACAAAACGGATAAAACTGAAAACTCGATGCACTAGAAAACATTTTAAGGTTCTCTGTAATAAAAAATGAGTTCGTCTCACAGATATGTTTCGACGCCCATAGATGGCACATCAAACAGTCGTATTAGAAATGATCGCTTATCGACTTCGTAGTTAAGTCGATAACCATCGAATTATTTATAGAAATAAAATTATGAAACGAAAAACAGTTTGTTATGAATGGAGAGAATAATGCGTAGTACAAACAGGTACCAAATAACTATTTTGCATACAAGTTGCGACATAAACTGCGCTGGGCAGACGAAACGGATAGGTACTAGGTACACATTTTTAGATAAATTTCGAAGTGAAATATTTTTATATTAATAGATAGACACCTGCAGTTTTTAAGAGGTTTTTCCAAATATCACAGGCAAAAGTTTGTTTTGATTGCGAGATCTAAATGAAATAGGAAGTGTTGCATACAGGGTGTTTATTAAACTCTTGGAAAACATTGCTTCCGAAAACGTGCAAACATTTTTTTAAGTATTGGTTGACCTCACAACAATGAACACTATATTCGACGTGCCGGACAGATTCACCAAACACGGAAAACACGGATACAATAATTCTTCTTATTTTATGATTCCAAATATAGGAACTTTGATTAACACACTCTATTTTTATTTTTTGTATTATGGATAAGAAAAATCGAAATGAAAAACAAAACATTGGGTCGATTCAATCATAAAATAAGACGAATTGTTTCCCCGATTGGTGAATCTGTTCGGCACGTCGAGTATAGATAAATTGCAAAAACGAATTTTGGTTGTTGGCATGTATTATCTTGACAAATAAACTATATAAAAATGTTCATGCTCAGAATTGGTTTACCAGATACATTTCTAACTTCTGAGATACCTGCAGTGTGGATGCATTATACAGAGTGCGCAGCAAATTAGCCAGAATTGGTTAATTAATATTCAAGTATTCTTGTTCGGTATCTTCTATCGTTAAAATGACACCACATTGCCTTTGACTAACAATTTTAATATTAAATTAAAATACAATAAGACTATTTTAAGACGAAAGGAGTACATTTACTCCTAACAACATTAGTTGAGCCAAAGCTGCTTCTGATAACTAGTGTTAGGCATGGGTCATTGGAACTAAACAAAACTAACTCAAGGCATACTCAAAATCAGGAAAAAAAATCAAAATGCTGTACGACAACCCAATATTACATCTTTTCCAACAACTATTCACACAAACAATTTATATTACAGTCGCACTATGGCGAGGTCCTGTCGCGTTTGCAGTTTACGTATAAGCAACCGGAGCCCAACTGTCCCAGGGCCGGATTAAGGGTTCAAGGGTTAGTCGGCTCTCTGCGACAATACTATGGAAACGAATTTCCAGTTTTTACTCTAATCTGATTATTCAAATTACAGATTTGTCAAAAACAACGAATTATAATGAACTCTCGCACCAAATTTCATTATTTTCTAATAAGCCAATTTAAAGTTATTTATATTTAGAAAAAATATTCGTAAAATCGTAAAAACACTGTTTTCTTTTGTTGGTGGTTAAAAAAAAATCTAAATACTATTGAGTGTGAGATACAGTGTGTGCGTGGATTTGCTTGCCAAATGGGAAACTTTTATTTTTCATTGAGATTCACGTATAGACATATCCAATTTTTTATATTGGGCGCTCAAAAACTTCAAAAACATGAATTTTGATTAAGAGTAATCTACCTTTTTTTTTACTTTTGAGTAAAATGCTTTCTTAAAAACTTGTCTAGATTCAACTTGGCAGTCAATATCCCAAATATCAATTACATATTTTTATTTTTGAAAAATGCGAATTATGACGCATATATTTTTGATGAGAACTCTTATTCCATCACATTTTGAGCGCCTCGTACAAAAAATTTAATATGTCTACACGTGAATATATATTTTTTTCGCAAGCAAAACTGTTTATAAAGAATAAATTTTTTTGCTAAAATGAGAAATAAGTTTCCCATTTGGCAAGCAAATCCACGCACACACTGTACGTTGATGATGGTGGTCCAAGAACGAAAAAGCCAAATCTAATTAATAATGGCAGGAAAAAATAAAGAAGTCTTGGTAATATTTGGTCTTCTAATATCTTCGAAAGTAGTCGGAATGTTTTCAATTTTTAAAGGGCATTTGATTGAGCTTCAAATTATTTGTACAAGACCAGGTTTATAAACTGTGTTTACAGTCACTACAGTCAGATTGTTACGAGTTAGAAAGTTAAATTAGCTGTCTTTATATATTATTTTATCTCTTAACTTTACGAACACTTCTCAATACTTTTGACAAGTGGCAACTCATGACTTTTAGGCAAGTTGGTGCCAAAATATAATTCTGTTTCTTATAAGAAACGCAGGCGCAGCCGGAGACTAACCCGCAAAATGTTGGGGGCGTCACGCCTAATTTGTACTCAAAAATCGTTAAAAAACACGCTTTCCACGAACGAACGATGCGGATTTTACCAACAATTATTGAAAACATTTTGGGGTGACACGCCCAAAGTTTTGCTTAAAAGGCGTTAAAAAACGCACCTCGGGCAACCATTTTTTGATGGCTCATTCTAATTGTAATTTAAAAAAAAATGCAAGGCGTATACTTTTCTATTATATATCTACTATTTTTTGGGTTTCTAACCCAAGTTTTGCCACAAAACTAACACTAACCCAGGCTATACCAAATTTTGCCAAGAAAGTATTCAAAACTTATCAAAAGGTTTTGTTAAAAAAAAACATCTAACATCCCCCAGAAATTAATGCTGAAAGTACTTGCAGTTTCCATAAAAAATCCTACCATAGATTAATTTACAAAAATATTATAAAAATTACTATTGACAGCATTTACACACGCGCACAAAATTGGTCTATTTTTAATACCAATAATTTTAGTTATACAGTTTCCGATATATTTTTTTTTTGGTTGCAAATTATTCAATTACTTTTTTAATAAAATTTTCAAAGGCATTTACAAAATGATTTTTTCTGCTGATATCATACCTACCTAAAGCATGAAGATGTTAAAAAGGTGTCACTAAAAGATTGCTTATTTGATTCATTTTAAACGTTAAAGAGTCAGACCGACCTTTTTTACTTATCGAAACGCGGCCGGAGCCATTGAATCAGGTGGCCCCGATTTACCAGAAAGAAAGGGGAATTCTTTATGCCGATTTACGGCTAAAGTCCCCTAAAGTCGCCTTCTCAGCGTGCATCGTCGTGACCTCATTTGACCTTTCCATGGCAATTTGCTGTCGAAGACGAGGCCGCTGCACGTTTGGCTCGAATCGCCCAATTATCGGGGAATTACATTTTTCGATGACTAATATTATCAGAGTCTATAGATTATTATTGTCCATTGTAGATACGATGAATATTATTTATTTATTAGATAAATTTTAAATATAAAAAAAAAGAAAAAAATATCTTTGGCAGTTAAACTCGAAATATTAAGAGTCGCAAGGTAGTGCCATGGCCCCTTGGCCCCTTATGACGAGCCGTCACTGTTTGACATACAATGGATACATGTTTAAAATATTTAATATTTTAAATTGACAATTTTCACGTTTCTGAATAACTAGAATCTAAACTATTCAACCTAGGGTAATTCTTGATAATAAAAAATAAAACTCGATGTCAACTTCCTGATTGACAGCAATATATAAATCCAAAAATGTATTATTTATACATCGATTTCATGTTGTTAGTTATTTAAGTTATTTAGTTATTGATATAAGGCACCGTATAAACATCCTAAAGTAGGTAAAGTAAAGGTATAGGTATAGGGCCGAAATATTCAGGGGATATAGCCAGAGTAAAAAGAAGATCCTGGACAAAAACGAAACCCCTTCCACCGCCTTTGGCCAGGAGAGGGGCGAGAAGGAAAATAAACAATTAATTTCGGGGGAACGGGAAGAGGTACGGGGTCGAATGGGGCCACCCTAGACCAATTAATTATATATATTGATTTTGAAAATTGGTAATATCTATCATACAGTGTGGGCTCAGATTAGGGTTCGCAGTAGCAGCTAAAATATTAGAAAAATTTTACTTCCTGTGAATCCGAGAGTTACCCTGAGCAGATTGGATGATCACATTAAGTTAATTATTTTCATGGATTGTTATTATAAGTGTGAATTAATTAAGAGTGTAATTATTACGTTTTAAAATTGTCAATTTGGTGGCTGTCTTTGAAGTTTTGGCTTTTTCATCCCTTTTAATTTTTGATGAAAAATATTTGCATTCTCTAAAAGATAAGGTTCTGATTAGTAATTTTAAAATAAACTCTCTGTGATCTACACATTCATCTTGCACAAACCAATCCGGTAAACTGAATAGCATTTTTTTTAAATTATATGTTCTATATTTTTTTCCAAAACCCCTTTTTTCCAACAGTTTTTAAGTACTTGGAAAAACATTGCATACTAATCCCTGTGAACGTTTTTAATATGGTTGATGGTACCTTCAGACGACTAAACGAGGATTTCTCAATATTATAATTTTTAAAGAATATTAGACTCTTATTTTCATCTAAATCAACATTAAGATCACCTTGCAAAAATTCTTTACATAAATCACATTTGTATTTGTAAATATCCTCCAAAGCAGACTATTGAACTCTTTTCTAAACTGGAATCTTTGTTGTCACCAATTACGAGCTCAGTCGAGGACATTGAGGAAGAAAATGATGAAGCTGAAGATTCTTCGGTATTTTCATCAGTGTCTTGATATTCTAAAATGTTATCCTCGTCTTCTTCGCAGTTTGAATGAGGAGTTTTTTTTAGCTGGATCGTAACACTTATTTTAAAAGCTGCTTTAAAGGTTCTTGCTGTTGGGTTTCTGTTGTAGCCACCACTTTGACGGTACATTGAAAACTGATTTTCTAAGGGATCTTGATTCAGCCTTCTTGTAAGCACAAATTTGTAACCGTCTGTTAAACTGTCCCTAAACATGGAATTAACGGCATTGATGGTCTGCAACATTCCACTAAAACAAGGGGGACTACTTAATCTACTGGATTTTTGGTCCTGCTTCACAAGCACGGTGAAAAGTTTAAATCCTTGTTGGATGGCATTTTGTGCGTAGGTGTTTGCAATGCTGATTGCTGAATTACAGGCCTTTGGAGCATAAAGCTTTTGTCTGTTTAGGGAATCAAAAAGCCTATCAACCTATTCGATAAATTCAGCAGTTTCTAAAGCTGCAGGATGTAATTCTTTACTTCGAACCGCCGCGCCGTTTCTAAACCTGCAGCAACACTGTGGCTAAGAATTTGTACCAGTGTTGCCAACGACACGGAAACTTCCGTGTTTTCACGGATTTTTGAAACTAGAACACGGACACGGATTTTATTGGGTTCCGTGCAATGAAAACACGGATTTTTTTACAGATGATTTGGAGTTATTATATTTATGTGTCATATGTCCATTTTAATATAATTCGCTTAATTTTAATCGATATTTCACATAGATATTATATTCAATCCTAAAAATAGATGTGCCAATCAACTGGTCTCTTTAGTTTCAAAGATGCGTTGATAAATCGGAATTTCAAAATATGGACGACCACTGACAATTTTGGGCTTTAGGTCAAACGCTCAATGCGAAAGTAATTTCACCATGAGCGCCGGTAGGAGGGGGCAGTTGCCTGAAGTATTAAAATAATGCATAGTATAAGAATACATTTCAAATTCATTAAAATTTAGAAAAAACTATCTACACGTTATTCGGCATTGTCTTTGAGTTATCTTAAGTTGATTATTTATAAAAAGAAGAATTATTTTATGCTTGTTTCGAATAAATGGATTAAATAAGAAGACTTTCTCTGCTTCTCATTTTAAGCGTCGTAAGCTGGTAAGCAACTACTGAATTATTTTATCTTAATTACTATCATGAAAAATCCGGAGTGGTGCATGTATGACGTCATATTTTATTTATTTTCTAGTTGAGCCATCTTTCTTCCACCAGCTTAACTCTTCGATATACGATTGATTTTTACGTTTACAGTAACCTTTTTTAAGCTGCATTTGAGGGACACGGAAAAACACGGAAATTTTGAGGACTCTGTTACAGATTTTTCTGATTTATGGTTGGCAACACTGATTTGTACGGCTAATCTCACATTCATCTTCTGGAAAGTGTTTGGTCGCAAGTGTCCGTCAGAGCCTTTCCAGTACTACTCTGCCTGTCTATTCGACAAGTTTTTTAACGGCTTCCAATGATACCGTTTTATTGTCCTACATGAAAAATATCCATTTAATAAATTGTTTCTTACAGATTTCATAAGGTGTGGTACATCAAACAAAGCTGTACTGATACATAAATTAGTATTATACCTAACTCATATTAAATAAAGACGTATCTAAAGTGGTACGAGTTTTGATTTCAGTTTTTAAACACCTTATTTCTTATCTCCCCTCTTTTGCAAAAATCATGAAATTTAATAAAATAAAAATAGTTAATTTTTTTATTAATCTCCAAATAACGGGACTTTTTAATCAATAATTTGATATATACATGTTCCTGGTGCATTAAAGCATAAAATTGCAGAAAATGTTTAATTGTCTTCTTTCTATAAAAAGAAAAAATACATAAAATAACTATACCTACCTACTATTGGAACTAAACTAAATTTTTATCTTTATTTCTCTATAAACATTGTAAGTTTAAAAATTGTAATACGGTACTTTTTGACTAATAGGAAGCGAATAATCAATTTTTACAAATATAATTTTTTTTATAGTTTAATAATATGTTTTTAATGTTCCTAATTTTGAATGCGTTAAAAATATCCAGTTTATATTGTAAAATTTTACTTATATCAATTCAAAACGTTTTACATTTAGCAAATAGGATTTTATTATTGTTTATTATATTCCCATTTTTTACTGACATAGGTATGCAAATCTATTTTCTTCTATTACTGCATTAATTCAATTGTATGAATAATAGAAACTAGTAAAGAAATTGATCACAAGAATCAATGTGTAATAACTGCTAAACACCATTTTACCAAACAATAAAATAAATTCAATTGAAAAGTCAAGATTGGGGAAGCACGCATTGGAAATTTCATTCTATATAAGAATTAAACTGATAAAACCGGTTCTTGCCACTTAGCCTTGGCTGAAGTTCATTTCTTGGAAATCGACGGCTCCGGGAATGTAATTTTGTATTCTCCTTTCTACCCCTTCCTTTTCGTATTTAGGGTAAACATTGCATGTGTTTTCATTCATTAATACTGTTTTTGGTGCCAGTATAAAGACCAAAAACATTTAACCTAAAGAGACCCGACAACTCATTCATAAAAATCCGAAATCTTGCAAAAATATCAACAAAACGATTGTCCCGCCTCCTTATATTTTTATGAATCGTGTACAAACTTTTTTCTTCAAACGTCAGTAAATCCGTCATTACTCGACTGTGTAGGCGGCAGTGAAGTTTCGTTTTTCCTCCGCCGGAGCTTTACTTTTCACTTTTCCGCCGGCGGAGGTAAAAGTGTTATCATAGCAACATAGATGCAATACAAACAAACATCAAAATAAGCGTCAACAACTCAAGAGTTATTAAACTGAAATTTGTATTTATCACTCAATGTGTGACTGCATTTCTAAAAATCACTAATTTAGGAACAAATTGGTTATTATTTAATCGAACTTCCTTAATAACTGCTTATCAATACGGAATTAAAAACGCAATCGAAGACGCGATTTTAAAAATATAATTATTGTTGACAGTGTCCACTGACAGCTTTAAGTTACATTACTATAGCAACAACCTAAGCCTATTCACCGACACCGCACCGGTCTAAGCCGCCTTGCGAACCCACTTATCTTTAATAATAATTATTATTACTATTAAAAAGAGACTTTTTGCATTAATTTGTCGACATTTGAAGAAAAAACAGCATATTTTATTTGGAGGAAAAGTTACTTTTCCTCCATATAAAATAATATACTATTGTCAAACTTCGTCCCCACTACTAAATGTAGTATTGCTCGCCCCCGCCTGAACGAAAGCAAGGACAGTTCATAGACGTAGACTTGAATAATTTCAATAAAGTAAATACGTTTAATTTGAAATGATGGTATTTATTCGGGTGCATTATTTAAAATATATTTATGTTTTATTTATAGTGTGTGGGTTAGATTGCGTTAGTTTGGGTTAGATATGGGTTTTCAAGGTTAGTTAACACAAAATAGGTATTTTGCTGTGTTACGAAATTTTTCCGAGTCCTTGCAAAACCACTGCCATGAAACCAAAGAAGTATTCACTTCAAAAATGATTTAATAGAGGTTGGTAAATGACTGCAAACATATCAGATTATCCATTAATATCACATACATAGGTAAGTATTATAAAATATTAATTAATCACATCACAAAATGGTGCCCATTGTACTACTGTGTTTCATTTACTTTTACTTACTTGTGGAAACTCAGGTTCGGATGATAATAGCTGGAGATTTTGCATACCTCACACCACAAGATCATCGTTACTTTGATATAAAGTTTATACAAAATATTTATAGGAAATCACTCACGAAATACAAAAAGCCGCCTTGCGAATCCATTTATCTTTAATAATAATTAGATATTATTACTATTAAAAAGAGATGTTTTTGCACTAATTTGTCGACATTTGAAGAAAAAACAGCATATTTTATTTGGAGGAAAAGTTACTTTTCATGGCTTGCTCTCTATTACCAGCCTCACTCCGTTCGGCTGTTAAACACGAGTGCGCCATGAAAAGTATCACTTTTCCTCCATATAAAATAATATACTATTATTATTGATTTATCAGAAAATTTAATTCCTAATGAAAGAAGCTATGTGAGTAAGAGCTTCTCGCTGAACTATAACTAGGAGCACAGTCCTAAAATGGGACCACCGAAGTGGGGTCCCTATTTTCCAAATATTTTGCAAAAGAAGCTCCAAGGGCGAAGCCCTAAAATGGGGCCTCAGGGGGCGAAACCCTAGAATGGGCCCTATGGTACGGGAGTCCCATTTTTTACAGATTTAGCAATGGAGCCCCCGGGGGCGACGCCCTAAAATGGGGCCCCAAGTCTTAAAAGGAGGCCCCTGGTATGAAAGTTCCATTTTCTAAAGTTGAAGCCCTATAATTGGGCCCCCTTTTTTAAAGATCTGGTAATGGGACCTTTGAGGGCGAAGCTCTAAAACGGAGACCCTTTAATCTAAATACTCGAATAAGCGTGTGAAAAGAATAATTTGCACACGCCGTGTGCAAAGTATACTTTTCACACGATGTTTGAAATGTCCAGTTTTCCAGAGCAGTTGTTAGTGCGTTTTTGTCTATTTTCATGGCAGTCGTAGAAAAAAGTATATTCAACTTACATTTGCAATGAATGGTCATTGCATAATATACTATTCAGCAGCTAATAATGAAATAAAATTTCCAAAAACCCTTTTCCTGAATAATTTCAAATTTGAACACGAAATTTATGAGATACCAAAAATACGCAATTTTATCCCGATTTAAACGTTTTTGTGACACATAGGGTTTTTCTGCTCTCAATGGTTAAACGAAAAATTAAATCATACCACTGCTAGCCTAAAATTAAATTGCTTATCAATATTTTTGAGACAAATAAAAAGGAACTGAAGCATACAAATTTTATTTAAAAACATAAATATGACAAATATTATCTGGTTAATGACATATTCAAAAAGTAGCTTAATAACTATTTTCTTCTATTAAATACCTATTAAAATATATTTTCATTTCATTATAAATGCTGAATCTACTAAATAAACTGGTATATCTAGAAAAAAAGATTAAATCTAGAGTATTGGCAATTGCAATTGGTTTATTTCGATTTGATAAACCAGTAAATTGTTAGGGTATGTCTATAAAGCTATTGTATTAATAAGTACCCGTATTAGGTAGGTATATAATATAATTAAAGTAGATAATAGTATATTATGATATAAGTGTATAAGAGGGCCTTTAAAGCACGCGCGACATATTTCAAAACATGACGCGCAGCGGAGTGTTTTGTAAGTCGCAAGGGCTTTAAAGGCCTCTTATACACGTATATCATACGCTATTTTTTATTACGAATGCATCATAATCTCAAAAATGTTTTAAATATTAAACTTAAGGTATATATTGACGAATATATTAATCTGTCACATTTGACATGATCAAATGTTTCTATAGAAATCTTTCAAAAGGTAGGTGCATCATAAACATTATTTTAAGCACGCTGTAGCGTGCGATAATCGTTGATTATGATGCATGCGTAATAAAAACATATTTACAGCAGTGCCTTCACTGGTTTTGAAACGTTACCAAGTTAGTATATTTACTTCGAATGGGGAAGAGCCATCGGTCGTCGACCTCCAATGCTCTCAATCTATTGGTGCAGTTACTTTACTACGTGCATACATAAATATTTTGGGGGTAAAACAAGGCGGAACCAAGGAAAGCGGCATTGCCAGGTTGACATGTAAGAACTTCAGAACCGGTTTTTGAAGAATCAAAAATGGGGTAAATAAGTATTTAGTGTTATAATTTAATATGAAAAAAGTATGTACAGTAACTCGTAAACTTAAAATTTGGCAACGCTACATCTATCGACCATAGAATGTGCCTCAATGTTGGGGGAAAACAAAGAACCATTTGTCCCGTCTCTTTAGGTTAAATGTCTTTGATAAAGACAATGATTTAACTTAGCACGTGACAGTGAAAAATGCACTGTAAATCTGGCAACGAAGTGGGGTTTCTACCGTTTATTATAATTGTTTATGGATATTTGGTTTCTAATCTATGATGGGATGGATATACAGCCATACTTGCGCTCCCACCTACAGGGGTTAATATAAGTAATGGAACAAAAAAATTTTAATACAAAAATTACATATTTTCCCGTAGGTATTACCATTTAAACTTGGATGGAACACCCTATATATTTCCTGCCAGGACGAAAGATATTTTTCCCCTGATTTCAAAAATCTATAACATACCTATTAACATTTTAAAATATTTGAGTTTAACATTTTCATAAATTGAATTAATAATAATCGAGTTGTCAGATTGAAGTATGCGCCAATTCGATTATCATCAATTCAGTTTAGGTATTAAAATTTTAAACTCCAATATAAAAAACGGCTGAATCAAATTTTGACATATTATATATCTTTGAAATCAGGAGGATATTTTTATACCTAATACATTTCCTATACAATATCTACAGCCATACAATAAAAGTGTTTCAATAATGCCCCTAAATAAACAGAAGTATAAATATTTGTTGAAATAGTGCTTCATGCGATTTGTTGGTGACGCCAGACGTCACAAATCTTTTTAATGTGAAGCTATGGCAAGTGGTATTTTATATCATTAGAAACGGCATTCTAAGGGCGCAGCTTTCCATCTGGTTTATGAATTTCTTCAAAGTTATATAACGAGAAAAAAATGTTACCTACTCGAAAAGCATCTTTCATTATACATTTTATTATTACCAGTAAAAAAACATTATTTAACGTTATTTAACAACGAGGTATATAACAGTTGCTCGAAAGCTGTACCCTAAAGGTCCGGGCCATATATTTAATACTTCTAAATATATGGTCCTGGCAACAATGGCAACACCCTAACCTAAAATAAAAAATAAAGTTGTTCTAGCAACTATTACATTAAATGTGATGTTGTTTTTATTGTATATATTAAAATAAAGACGTTTCCTGAATTAGATTTCTCGTTAATTTCGAACATCTTACGATCAAAAAAAACATATCGGGTACGTCACCGTCAGAAAGTCAGAAGTAACGTGAAACATTTACCACTATGGCAACAAACGGGCTGAAAATAGTCGCCACTATCAAAAACGATTGACGTGCTTCGCTATTTCATTGAATAAATTGAATTTCTTCCATTTTGCTGATTTTTACTTATAAAATTATTGTCATATCCCATGTACTTTTTTTAGAAATATATTCCTAACAATGCAATAATACATGCCTATATAACGTACTTTTCGATTTGCTATTGCTATAATATATGTATGTTTTAATATGATAATAGAAGCTTAATATTTCCAAATAAATATACCTAGTTTACTGAACTGTATTCGATAATTGCCCATGTCTATATAATCGCAAAAAGTATATCATACCGTCGCGACATCTGTTCGCAGTAGATGCCAAATATACCGGCGATTCAGTTAAATGAAATGTAAAGTAAACTGTGTCTTGGAAAGGCTACACGTGTTGCTCGCGGGGAGGAGTTTATCTTTACGACCAATGAACTGCTTGTGGTCCAACGTGCTCTGAAGCCCTCTATCGGTTTGGTCCAAAACTAACAAAAAGTGTTAAGGTTTTTAGTCCATAAGGTTGACTAACTATCTCCTTTATTCAAACAACGCTAGGATTTTGTTGCATTATACTCTCTGCTAAACATTGTATGTATTATTTGACATGCATAGTGGACTCCAATGATACTGATGTACTTGTACTTCTGGTACATATTAAAAATATATATTTCTAGAGAATTTGGGGTAAAATGTGGAAGAGGAAATTCGGTGCGATATGTGGCCGTTCATGACATCAACCTAGAAGAAAGACTTGCAAAAAAATTACCTGCATTTCATGCTCTAACGGGTTGTCATACAACAAGCCAGTTTTCAGGATTAGGAAAAATAAAATGTTGGAAAATTTATCTAAATTATTCCGATGATTTAGACGGTATTGGGTCCAGGAATTTTCAGATGACATGTTCAATAACATAGAGAAATTTATCATAAAATTATTTTCAACAAATCCAAACATTTCTTCTATTAATATTTTCAGGACACTATTGGCCTCTTCATCGCTAATTGAAAAAACTAGCCCCAACAAAAAATAGTTTAAAATTTCGCAGTATGAGAGCACATTATCAAACTAAGGTGTGTTTCAGTTCTTTAGAACCAAATCCCCTATTACCAGAGGTGACAGAATGCGGATGGAAATTTGAGGAGGCAGATGATATCCAAATTAACCCCAATTTTAACAACACCAGCATTTCTTTCGGATGTAAAAGTATTTATTGCATGTGGATGTAAAAAAGGTAAATTATTATTAGATTAAATAGGTACATAATAAAACTTAATCAAATAATTTTTTATTAGATTGTATGGAATCAAGCATGTAGACGTAGAAGAAATTAAATAGGTTGCATAGTATCATGCAAAAAATTACCGGAAGGCAATATTGAAGTTATTATGTCTATTCCTGAAGAAGATACAGACACTGAAGATAAATATATTTTGATATTATAAAGATTTTCTTTTACATTTTTACATTACATTTTTACATTCTGAATAAAAGCTAGTCCTTTTTTAATAGCAGTTGCATTAAGTATATGATTTTTTTTCTACTTCTTTATTACCTAGCAGCGTATAGGAAAAATAAATTTCAGTATAATCGAAAATGTCTTCATTGTCTTTATTCAATTAATAATAGCTATTATTATTATTAGTATTCTAATCCGTAATGGTGTAAAAGCACTTATTGTATTGTACAATAGGCGCCAGCGGGAGGAAGCTATGAAGAAAAATGAGATACGAGAGTACTCGGGAAGCGCGAGATCGGACGGTCGCGGCTAGAAGAAAATTACTTTTTTTCCATTTACTTCTATTTTTCCATTACCATTTGAGAGAAAAAAATGTGTTCATGCACCTATGTATTCTAAATACATAAGGCAAACTTTTTGCAAGAATACAAATTTTTGATTTGAGCCTTCATTTCGGAGAGAATGCGAGGTGAATACAAAAATGAGTATATTTTAATCAGATTTTGCCCAGGTTCGAAGGGAGATATTTCAATTTTTTCATTTATTTTGCCGTAAGGGCCAATCTAATCTGCATATTTCAAGCAATGATAAAATAGTTATTTTTGCTACAAGTACCTAAAATGAAGTTTTTCAGGACGAATCATTTCTGTTTCTGGACGAGGCGTTAGCCGAGTCCGGAATAGCAGATAAGTTCTGAAAAACTTCATTTAGGTACGTGTGACAAACACTATTTTTTGTCATACGCTCCCAGAATTTTGTTATACGCTTTTTGCAATTCTTCAGAACGCCTAAATTTGCATATTTACCATAATTTTTGAAATCATAATGTTCGACAAAGCTTAGAAATTGATATCGTAGCAACTATTTGATAATTTTGTCATGTCATTCGAAATTTGACATTTAGACATATTCAGGAATTTTGGAATAGTCCGTAAAGGTTGCCATGACGACTTTTAGGGACTAGGCCGAAAAAGAAGCATTTTACGGATTTAAATGAGTCCGTAAAATAGCTATTTTTGGGAGCGTATGACAAAAAAATATAATTCGTACAAAAATGTAGATGAATTTTATATGAAAACATTCATAATTTAATATCCTACACGTTCATATAATAATCTCGGTATACTGCCCTTTTGCCCGTTATTATTTTTTATTACCTTCGGATTTTGAATTAATATAATAAAACCTTCATTCTGTGAAAATTTCAGCTTGTAACCCCGAGGTGCCCACACAAGTCAAAATAAGTTATAAGTAGCGCTCTAATATATATGTATAATACTGCTCACATGTACGATACCGTCAGGCACTGTTGTAATTTTTCAATGTTTCAATAAATAGTTTTTTCTCAACAATAAGAATTTTTTTTTAGCAGGGTATTTTCAATTTTTCGCTCGCAGCCGTTTTCGATAAAAAAATAATTAACCTACCCGAATGAGCGACGGCTCAGTTTAATTTGCTCTCAAGGAAAGAGTGTGCTGAATACGCCTAAAGAAGTTTTCACTCCAAAAAACCTTATAAGAGTTATGCACTGTTAATTGTTCGAAAATATCTCGATTGACACTGCCGTTTCTTGCGAGCCGCCGATGTCATAGGTTCATTCGTAATGACCATCACATTACAATTCTTGGAGCACTTTAATGTTTCGAATTTCTATAAATAATAAATTGCTATCCAACTAACTTTCACGGTTCATGAAATATTTTACACCAATAAGTTTCCTCGTTTGTCCTAGAGAACAGTGCCTAAGTTGACCTCCATATTAGCTTTGGTTAATGCAATATGGTTAAAATACCAATAGGTAAACTTACTAAATGTGCATTGTTTTTAATCGGAGTGATATTTTACGTGTGGCCCCCTATGCTACATAAAAACAAAATTATCAAATATGTATGGAAAATATTTATTCTTATTTGCACCTTATACTACACGATTGTAATCAGTTTAATATTTGTACGTACCGTACCTTTGTTTGACTTAAAGAGTGTCACCGACATAGTTCCGTGGATTTCTATCGCATCGATTGCCTTCTTTAATACCTACGCTTCTGCTAGACTTCTTGAGGAAAATGATTCAGCCCGTCTAATAATCGAAACCATATCTACGGCCCGGTTTTCTAAATCAACTATGCGACTTTTAGTCTTCTGGATCATGCCAGTGTTAGGCTTCATAATATTTCTAATAGATTCCATAACATATATTTACGTTCTGAGAACAATTATAGTGTCATCCATTTTATTGGTATTAATATGGGAGTCTAGGACACGACTGAAGCAACTCAACGACGATTTGAAACTAGCCGCTAACGTTATTTCTCTCTTATTAATTCGGCAACGACACAATGAAATAAATGGTCTGATTGGAGCTATCAATGAGTTGTTTGGAGTGACTGTTTTGGCATCAGTTTTTATCTGCATCGCTGGAGCTTGTTATGCAGCTTTCAATAAATTGACCAATGTGAATGCGGTGCAAAAGTTTAACTTTTATGCGCAAAATTTATTTGCTATCGTAAGTAACAGAATCTTGTTGTAACGCTACATAATCACTCTCTGAACACAATTAGTCAGCTTTTTATTATTTCGATACTCACTATAATTTATTTTCAGTTCAACACATGTTTGTTATCAGTAGCTGGAGAAATGTTGAAGGAAGAATCGAAGACAACAATCGGCATATGCTACGATAAGTTGCAGCAATTTCATCCACACGAGAATATGACTCGACATATTTTAAATTTGACGCAACAAGCCCAACATCGCAAATGCCGCATTAGTGCAGCAGGATTTTTTCCTGTAGATAATTCCTTGATACTATTTATTATCAGTAACGCGTGCATGTGTTTAATTGTCTTGTATCAGTTTGAAATAGCTGCATCTTCACCTTGATTCTCTTTAATGCCAGATTAGGTTTATTAAAATGCAATGTTATAACCAATCAAAGTGCAATATTAGAGCAATATTCGATCGTGATATTAAGAATTGCTATGCCCATGAAAAATTTAGATTTTAACAATTTTCATAGCTCGTAGTGACTAGAAGCAATGCAAATAGTAGCTAAGTGGTGTTGCTAAATTTTTTTTGTGGGGGGGGGGGGGGGGTGAGCTCCAGTCTTATTATTTAAGTCTTATTTAAAGACCGTGGCCAGAATTTGCCTTGGAAAGGGACTAATGTCACGCCTCAGTTTGTATCCATTGATATAAACATTTTTTGAAATCTTATTGAATTTTGATGATATGGATTTCTTATTTTTTTTTGGCAAGAGTAAGAGTAAGTAATGATTGCTAACAATATATGATGAGACGTTTTATTATTTAACACATTTTATTAAAAACTAAAATATAAATGCGATATAATACAAATAAATACGTTTACTACATAAATAAAACAGAAACACAAGGTACCATTGCGTGCAAAAAAAAACTGGTACACGAAATAAATTGAAATTATATTGCTCCTATACTGTCCGGAAAACCTAAGCAAATAGTGACAAATAAATGACAAGAAACCTTGCAAGAAACACAACATTTCTGGCTGGTGTATGAGTGTTACAGGTATTCAGGCATTTGGTGATTAAGCTCAGGTGTTTACAATTATTAATTTCCATACTACACCTTATTATATTATGTAATCGTCTAGGAGATTATAATAACGTTCTTTTTACCAGTTTTTGTTGCTCGCAATGGTACCTAATATTAAAAACTAACACATAAACAAGTACGTCTTTTTTTAAGAAGAGACCAAGATTTTATAACATTAGTTAAGTCAACATTTTTAGCTACATCTCCTTCACACCTTAACAACATTAAATTATCCAGCTTGTTGTCAGACATCAATGTTCTCAGAGCGCTTTTGATTAATATCAGTTGGCTAAAACTCCTTTCATTTGTAGATACACTATATGGTATTGTCAAAATGAAAAGACAAAGGCGAAATGCTTCTGGTAAAGTAACTTTTAGCCTACATTAAAAGTTTGGGAAAATTGAAAGCTTGAGGGCTTAAATCAAATAGTACTTCCAATTCACTCTGTAATAAATACATATCAGGTTTTTGAGATCCCGGAGGAAACATCTTAACCACCTTTTCCAAGCCTTCTAACGAAATATTTTTCTTGTCAAGTGGAAACTTAAATATTTCATAATTTCAATATTTTGAAAATTCTCTTTTAACGCTGAACTTAAAGTGCCCAAAATATCTATAAACTCTTTTCTATAAAAAATTCATGGATCTCACACCTTACGCAAGCATCATGTTGGGGAAACACCCCAACACGTGTAGAAACTATCGTTTTTCACCGTATCATTTGGTGATAAAACCGTGTATGTATGTAGAATGAATGAGCCATAATTAAACACAAAATAGATTTATTTCACCCCGGGTACAACCCAATTTGTACATTTAAATCAGCAAATGTCAAGTTCTTTAAAACCCCTTAGTCCAACCCTAGACGGACGATCCCTTAATTCGAACCTGTACAGGGTGGCTCGAATTCGTGTCTATGTATGGGGAACCCGAAAACCATAAGAGATACAGTGTCGGTCAAATTAAGGCAAAATTGCGCATTTAGGTGCCTAGCAATATGCCGCTTAGAAAGTTTTAAAATTGCGAGTATTTCCGGAGATATCCGGAAAAAACCGAAATTTTGAAAATTCGTTTTATTTTTTTCCTGGGCTTATTTAAAAACGGATTTCAAATTGAATTGCACCTTTGCATTGCCACTTTTTCCGCTCTATCTAATGACGGTATCCAGTTTGAAATCCGATGTTTTGCCTTCAAGGGATCATCATCAACTTTCTTTTTTTAAATACGAACTTTAATTTTTTTTATCGTTTTTCAGATGGCATTGGCGTTATTAATATGACTATGTGTTTTTATTTATTTTTTATTTTTTTATTCATTTTTCTTTATTTTTATTTTCATTTTTTTAATTATATATTTTGCTTTGGCGTAATTTTAAATAAATTAAGGTAGGTACTTTTAAAATTTTTATATTCTATAAAAATATTTTATTTTGTTTTTTGTATTAAGTGGAAAATTGGAGCGTATTAAAAATTAAAAATAGTAAAATTATTTCTTACGAGAATATGGCCATGAACTATTTCTCAAACAAGTTGCTTACTGCAAAGATAAAATATTCCCAACTTTTAACCAATTAAAAAATTTATTTAATAGAGAGCATCAAAATTTTATAATCATAATACGTGATATTATAGGAACTTTGATGGAAAAACACCTATTGGAATTTTGCTTATAAATAAAATGCACTAAGCAACTTGTTTGAGTAATAGTTCATGGCCATATTCTCGTAAAAAATAATTTTTTAATTTTTAATACGGGCTCCAATTTTCCACTTAATGCAAAAAACAAATAAAATATTTTTATAGAATATGAAAATTTCAAAAGTACCTACCTTAAATTATTTAAAATCACGCCAAAGCAAAATATATAAAATAAAAATAATAAAAAAAAAATTGAAAAAGAAAATATAAAAAAAAAATAAAAACACATACTCATATTAATAACGCCAATACCATCGGAAAAACGATAAAAAAAAATTAAAGTTCGTATTTAAAAAAAGAAAGTTGATGGTGATCCCTTGAAGACGAAACATCGGATTTCAAACTGGATATCATCATTGGATAGAGCGGAAAAAGTGGCAATGCAAAAGTGCAATTAGATTTGAAATCCGTTTTAAAATAAGCCCAGGAAAAAAATAAAACGATTTTTCAAAATTTCCGTTTTTTCCGGATATCTCCGTAAATACTCGGAATTTTAAAACTTTCTAAACGGCATATTGTTAGGCACTTAAATGCGCAATTTTGCCTTAATTTGACCGATACTGTATCTCTTACGGTTTTCGAGTTCCCCATACATAGACACGAATTCGAGCCACCCTGTACAGCAGTGCTGTCAATATAATAGATTACAATACAGCCAACTTTCACTCGGAAAGGAAATCGTTCTTAATCGTTTTCAATTCAGTGTATTTTTGTCTTCGTCAGCATTGTGAACAATCAGTCTGTCAAATAACGAGAGAAAACCGTTTTTACCCTTTTAATCTCAAACGAATTCGGCAAAGTGCCAATCTCCACTTTTTATTTGATCGTGGCGCCAGCAGGCGACCCGCTCGAAGAAAGAAATTCAATAGTCAGTGCTCTGCTGACACACCACGTTGTTGGATCGGTCTTGTCACCGCGCTCCAGCAAGTGCCTCTTCGCGCCAAAAGGTCAAATTCCTTTTTGGGCCAATTTTTCTCCTTTTGTATGCACAAATATTAGAGAATATTTAGTGCACCTCAGTTATCTTTGTCCAAGGTTGGACAAAGACCTCCTTTTGGGCTGTTATCCCAAGTTTTCAAGGCAAGAAACGACGTAGCGTCTCTTTCCCCCTTTTGTTGAAGAGAATCCATAAAATGGCGGCACCCAATTGATAATTCAAGTGGTCTCTGTACTGTACAAGTTAATTCAAGGATTCAAAGTGGAATCCCTAGCTGATTAGATTGAAGTAAAACATTGGAGATTAAGGTATTCTGTACGAAAGAAAGGTGCTAGATTGAAAGCATAAAAGTTCAGTTCATTGAAAGTCAGAAAGGACAAACATATTTCAGTTTTAAATTGCAAAAACAAGACTGTTTTAGTCTTTAGTTAATAATTAAGAAACCTTTTGTAATATTAGTTTCATACTTGAATGAACGAATGATGAATGATTGAA
>JAEQML010061442.1:0-25743 GCA_016904865.1 Pissodes strobi
AATCATGCCTACCTTTCTTGTTTGTTATTCCTTTGCAGTTTAGAGATTACTCGACACAACCTTTTCAGTTGCTCAACCAAAACGACATCTGCACTCACAGACATGGTCGAACGAAAATTGTCTTGCATTTCGAAACGAAAAAAATATCGATAATTTGCAATTCGACCCGATGCCGATGCTTTTGCAAAAATAATCGGAGGTGAACTGATTCGATACAGATTTTTGCAAGTCGTTTTTATAGCACTATATCGCTAATTTTGGTATTTACACTTTTTTTATATACCTCTAATCTCAGCTCAGGTATATATATTTTATATTTTAGGTACTGGGGAACCTTGGAAAGCGCGGTACTATATATGTATGATTATTCAATCAGTGTTCACGTGCCAATACGTAGAATTGTTTGTATGCGATTACGGATAATAACCTATACTGTCTAAAGCTTCTTCAGCATGTCTATATATTATTTCCTCCTTTTTTTCTTTTGTAAGTATTAATAATTATATTAGTCAAACACAATGTAATGAGCCATTCAACGTTATAACAAATTAACAACACTAAGAGAACTTACTAACCTAAATTTTATTTTCATAATTTTTACGCCTTTTTCCATTCTTTTTCTTTATTGTTATTTTTAATTTGCCTCTCTATTTTGTTGCGCTTGCAAAAACAACTCACACAAAACACACAGTCAAAAATTACGAACACGTTAGTCTCTATCACATGTTTCTTTGTTGCAAATTTTGTTATTGTATTTTTATTTTTTGGATTTTTTTTCTGGTGTTTTGTTTTTGAATTTTATTTTATCACAAATTGTAAACACGTTACGCTTAATTGCGTTATTCTTAAATAAAGCTTTTGTCACTGAATTTTCATACTTTGCAACTCTTGTTATTATTTTTCATATGTTGTCTCTGTATTTTTCCTTGCAGTTTACTTTAACACAAATTGCGAACCCCATTGCATGATTTATGGATACAGCTTTTGTTACTGTAATATCATATTTTTCAATTTTTTGTTATTATTATTTTTTTAATTTCTTTATTTTTCTTTGCAATTTACTTTATGCGAAATTGCAGACACGTTAGTCTCTATAACCAAAATTTTATTTTCATAATTTTTACGCCTTTTTCCATTCTTTTTTTCCATTGTTATTTTTAATTTACCTCTCTATTTTGTTGCGCTTGCAAAAACAACTCACACAAAACACACAGTCAAAAATTACGAACACGTTAGTCTCTATCACATGTTTCTTTATTGCAAATTTTGTTATTGTATTTTTCTTTTTGGATTTTTTTTCTGGTATTTTGTTTTTGAATTTTATTTTATCACAAATTGTAAACACGTTACGCTTAATTGCGTTATTCTTAAATAAAGCTTTTGTCACTGTATTTTCATACTTTGCAACTCTTGTTATTATTTTTCATATGTTGTCTCTGTATTTTTCTTTGCAGTTTACTTTAACACAAATTGCAAACATGTTACTCCCCATCGCATGATTCTTAGATACAACTTTTGTTACCGTAATTTCATATTTTGCAATGTTTGTTATTATTATTTTTTTTAATTTGTTTCTGCATTTTTCTTTGCAATTTACTTTATGCAAAATTGCAGACACGTTAGTCTCATAAATAAAACTTTTGTTACTGTATTTTCATATTTTGAAATTTTTACTATTTTTCTTATGTTCGCTCTTTATTTTTCTTGGACGTTTAGTTAAGCACAATTGCAAGCACGTGACTTTCCATTTTTTCTGACTCTATTTTCATATTTTACAATTTTTGTTATTATTTCTCTTATAAATTGTCTTTATTTTTTTTGCTGTTACTAATTTAGTTAATGTATGTTCATTTTTGCATTTTCTCCCTCTTTATTATATTGATGTTGCCTCTTTATTTTGTTTCTGCATTTTTTTCTTACAAATTATAAACACGTTACCCGTTACACTTTATCGCGTGATCCTTAGATAAAACCTTTGTTACTGTAGTTTCTTATTTTGCAAACTTTGTTATTTTTATCTTTTTAGTTTGTCTTTATTTTCCTTTGCAATTTACTTTATGAGAAATTGCAAACACGCTAGTTTTATCGTGTGATTCATAGAAACAAATTTTGTTACTCTATTTTCATATTTTGCAAATTCTGTTATTATTTTTCTTATGTTGTTTTTCTATTTTCCTTTGCCGCTTATTTAAACACGAATTACAAACACGTTACTTTCTATGGTGTGTTTCTTAGATAAAACTTTTGTTACTGTATTTTCATATTTTGCAACTTTTGTGATTATTTTTCGCATGTCGTTTTTCTATTTTTCTTTGCCGCTTATTTAAACGCGAATTTCAAACACGTTACTTTCTCTAGCGTGTTTCTTAGATAAAACTTTAGTTATTGTATTTTCATATTTTGCAATTTTTGTTATTATTTTTTTTTGTATTGTCTCTTTATTTTTCTTTTCCGTTACAAATTTAGTTGATGTATATTATTTTCTTATTTTTTTTCCTCTTCATTATTTTGAACATCACAATTCAAGAACGTATGTAGTATGATTATTCAATCAGTGTTCACGTGCAACACGTCAGTTTCTATCATATGTTTCTTTGTTACAGATTTTGTTATCGTATTTCCATTTTTTGCAATTTTTTTTTGGTACTTGTTTTATGTTACGTCATAAATTCTTTTGATGTCTCATTATTTTGTCTATGAATTTTATTTTATCATGAATTGTACACACATTACGCTTAATCACGTGATTCTTAAATAAATCTTTTGCCACTGTATTTTCATACTTTGTAACTCTTGTTATTATTTTTCATATGTTGTCTTTTTATTTTTCTTTGCAGTTTACTTTAACACAAATTGCAAACACGTTACTTCCAATCGCATGATTCTTAGATAAAATTATTGTTACCGTAGTTTCATATTTTGCAATTTTTGTTTTTTTTTTAATTTGTCTCTTTATTTTTCTTTAGTTTACTTTATGAGAGTGACACGTTAGTCTCTATCTTTGTTACTGTATTTTTATATTTTGCAATTTTTATTATTTTTCTTATGCTGGCTTTTTATTTTTCTTTGCCGTTTAGTTAAACACAAATTGGGAACACGTTGCTCTCCATCTCGTGCCTCTTCGATAAAACTTTTGTTACTGTATTTCCATATTTTGCAATATTTGTTATTATTTTTCTTATGTTGCCTCTTTATTTTTTCTTTGTTGTTACAAATTTGGTTAGTGTATAAGTATTAATTTTTTTCTTCTTTATTATGTCTTTATTTTGTATTTGCATTTTTTTACTACAAATTATAAACACATTACACTTCATCGCTTGATTCTTACAGAAAACCTTTGTTACTGTAATTCCGTAGTTTGCAATTTTGGTTTTAATTTTTTTTTTAATTTGTTTTCTTATTTTCTTTGCAGTTTACTTTATCAAAATTTGCAAACACGTTATTATTTATCGTATAATTCATTGAAAAACTTTTGTTACTGTACTTTCATATTTTGCAATTTTTGTTATCATTTTTCTTCTGTCGCCTCTTTATTTTGTCTTTGCATTTTTTGTATTACAAATTATTAACACATTATACTTTATCTCTTGATTCTTAGATAAATCTTTTGTTACTGTAGTTTTATATTTTGCAATTTTTGTTATTATTTTTTTTAGTTTGTCTCTACTTTTTTTGCAATTTACTTTATGAGAATGTACAAACACATTAGATTTTATCGTGTGATTCATAGAAAAATTTTTTGTAACTGTATTTTCATATTTTGCAACTTTTGTTATTATTTTTCTTATATTGTCCCTTTATTTTTTTTACCGTAACACAAATTGCAAATACGTTATTTTCTATCGCGCGTTTCTTAAATAAAACTTTTTTACTCTATTTTCATATTTTGCAATTTTTGTTATTATTTTTCTTATAAATTGTCTTTATTTTTTTGCTGTTACTAATTTGGTGAGTGTATATTCATTTTTTGCATTTTTTCCCTCTTTATTACTTTGATATTGCCTCTTTATTTTATTTTTGCATTTTTTCCTTATAAATTATAAACACGTTACACTTTATCGCGTGATTCTTGGATAAAACCTTTATTACTATAGTTTTTTATTTTGCAGTTTTTGTTATTTTTATTTTTTAATGTGTATTTTTCTTTGCAATTTACTTTATGAGAATTTGCAAACACGTTAGTTTTATCGTGTGATTTATAGGAAAAAATTTTGTTACTGTATTTTCATATTTTGCAACTTTTGGTTATTATTTTTCTTGTATTGTCTCTTTATTTTTTTCTTTCCGGTTACAAATTTAGTTAGTGTATATTAATTTTTTATTTTTTTACTCTATATTATTTTGATGTTGCCTCTATTTTGTTTTTGCATTTTTTATATTGTAAACACGTTATACTTTATCGCGTGATCCTTAGACATTATAGTTTCATATTTTCAATTTTTTTTAAAGTTGTCTCTTTATTTTCCTTTCCAGTTTACTTTATCAGAAATTGTAAACACGTTAGTCTCTATCGCGTGATGCGCGATGCGTACAGTATTTTTATAATTTGATTTTTTTACTATTTTGTTATTTTATTATTTTTAGTCTTTCTTGCTTTATTCTTTACTATATTTTATCTTTGAGAAGATTACTATTTACTCCAAAACTATCCACCAAAAATACACAACTTTTTCAATTTTTTTTTATTATTTTTTAAGTTGTCTCTTTATTTTTCTTTTCAGTTTGCTTTATCAGAAATTGCAAACATGTCAGTCTCTATCGCGTGATGCTTTGATCCAAATTTTAATACAATATATATTTTTATTTGCTATTTTGATATTTTATTATTTTTAGTCGTTATTGCTGTATTCTTTTGCATATTTTATCTTTTAGTAGATTACAGTTTACTCAAAAACTACCCACCAGAAATACACAGTTTTTGCAATTTTTGTTATATTTTTTTTGTTGTTTTTTTATTTTTCTTTTCAGTTTACTTTATCAGAAACTGCAAGCACGTCAGTCTTTATCGCGTGATGCTTTCATCCAAATTTTAATATATAGTATTTTTATTACAAATTATAAACACGTTACACTTTATCGCGTGAGTCTTAGATAAAACCTTTGTTACTGTAGATTCTTACTTTGCAACTTTTGTTATTTTTATTTTCTTAATTTGTCTTTATATTTCTTTGCAATTTACTTTATGAGAATTTGCAAACACGTTACTTTTAACGTGTAATTCATAAAAAAAAATTGTTACTGTATTTTCATATTTTGCAACTTTTGTTATTATTTTTCTTATGTTGTCCCTTTATTTTATTTGTCGTTTAGCTAAACACAAATTGCAAACGCGTTACTTTCTATCGCGTGTTTCTTAAATAAATTATTTTTTACTCTATTTTCATATTTTGCAATTTTTGTTATTATTTTGCTTATATTGTATTTATTTTTTTTGCTGTTACAAATTTGGTTAGTGTATTTTCATTTTTGCATTTTCTCCCTCTGTATTATTTTGATGTTGCCTCCTTATTTTGTTTTTGCATTTTTTTTTATTACAAATTATAAAACCTTTGTTACTGTAGTTTCATATTTTGCAATTTTTGTTATTATTTTTTTTATATGTCTCTTTATTTTTCTTTGCAGTTTACTTTATGAGAATTTGCAAATACGTTAGTTTTCATCGTGTGATTCATAGAAAAAACTTTTGTTACTATTATTTTCGTATTTTGGAACTTTTGTTATTATTTTTCATATGTTGTTTCTTTATTTTTCTTTGCCGTTTATTTAAACACAAATTGCAAACATGTCACTTTCTATCGTGTATTTCTTAAATAAAACTTTTGTTGCTATATTTTCATCTTTTGCAATTTTTGTTATTATTGAATTGTCTCTTTATTTTTCTTTCCCGTTACAAATTTAGTTAGTGTATATACATTTTTTATTCTTTATTCTTTTAATGTTACCTCTTTATTTATGTATTTGCATTTTTTATATTATAAACACGTTATACTTTATCGAGTGATCCTTAGATATTGTAGTTTCATATTTTCAATTTTTTTTTCATTACTTTTTGTCTTTTTATTTTTATTTGCAGTTTACATCATCAGAAATTACAAATACGTTAGTCCTTATCGCGTGATGCTTTGATTACAATTTTAATACAGTATTTTTATAATTCTAATTTTTTATTATTTTGTTATTTTATTATTTTTAGGCGTTCTTGCTTTATTTTTTTTGCATATTTTATCTTTCAGTAGATTACTATTTACTACAAAAACTATACAGCTTTTTCAATTTTTATTACTATTATTTTTTTTAAGTTGTTTCTTTAATTTTCTTTTCAGTTTACTTTATCAGGAATTGCAAACACGTCAGTCTCTATTGTGTTATACTTTAATCCAAATTTTAATACAGAATTTTTATAATTTGCATTTTTTATTATTTTGTTAGTTTATTATTTTTAATTGTTCTTGCCTTTTTCTTTTACATATTTTATCTTTCAGTAGATTACTATTTACTCGAAAACTATCCACCTAAAATGTACAGCTTTTGCATTTTTTGTTATTATTTTTTCTAATTTATCTCTTTATTTTTATTACCAGTTTACTTTGTCAGAAATTGCAAACACGTTAGTCTCTATAACGTAATGCTTTGATTCAATATTTTTATAATTAAAATTTTTTATTATTTTGTTACATTATTACTTTTAGTGGATATTGCTTTAGTCTTTTGCATATTTTCTCTCTCAGTTGATTACCATTTATTTAAAAACTCTCCACCTAAAATACACAGCTTTTTCAATTTTTGTTATTATTTTTTTTAAATGTCTTTTTAATTTTCTTTTCAATTTACTTTATCAGAAATTGCAAACACGTTAGTCTTTATTGCAGTTCAAAGTTGAATACAGTATTTATATAATTCGCATTTTATACTATGTTGTTATTTTATTATTTTTAGTCGTTATTGTTTTATTCTTTTGCTTATTTTATCTTTCAGCAGATTACTATTTACTGAAAAACTATCCACCAAAAATACACAGCTTACTTTACACGCAGCATTTTTTTCATTTATACTTATTTTTATTTTTTCTCTTTATTTTGTTGTTTAAAATCATTTCCTTCACTTTTTTGCATATTTTGGTTTCTTATAGTATAACGGTGATGCAGATGCAACTCACGAAAAACTGATTTAATTTTTTACTCTTAATTATTTATTTTGTGTCTTTATTTTGCTATTTAAAAAAATCTTTTATTTTTTGCATATTTTAATTTCTTATAGTTGAAAACAATTATACGAAAACTACCCATGGAAATTATACAGTTCATCATAAATTGCTAAAATGTTAGCATTTATCGTGTAATTCTTTGCTACAAATATATATTTTGCTACTCTTCATGTTCTTAATTATTTGCTTATTATTTTGATTTTACCTTTCAATTTTTTTAATGTGTTTTACTTTTTATTTATTTTTCTATACTATGATATTTTTCTATTTTTCCTGTATGATTTTGTTAATGTTTGATTCTGCAGATTTTTTTAGGTTTAATCATCCTCTATATTACATTTTGTTTTTGTCAAGCAACATATTGTTCGAAACAATCGTGGCGCTGGATGCGACGTGATTTTAGCTTGACAATAGATTAACATAAATATAATCGAACGACAATAAAAACAATAATTAAAAAAGAAGTGATAAAGAGTATGCGCTGTTTGTTTATATTGTTTTCGTCTACTTTGTAATTTTTCATTTACGCTTTTCAATATCATTGTTATTATTTTTAGCTGCAGATTTAGCAACGCAATTTTGAATACTTTTTAGACCTTCTCTATATTGTTTTTAATTCTTATATCCTTATTCTCTGATCCTCATAAATTGCTTTCAGTTAAATTTAAAGGACAGTACATATCAACATAAATATAATCAAGCGATAATAAGAACAATAATTAAAAAAGCAAATAGGAATACTGTGTGGTGTATTTTTTAAAGATTTTATTGAACTCTTTCTTCGTATTTGATTTTTTCGCTTTCTTATATATTTTTAATATTGTCTTTAATAATTTGATTTTCCCTTCTCTGTCACGGAGCAGTACAAATTAAAACATTAACATTCAAGAGCGGCAAATCAAAAATAAAAGAACACAAGCGAGGCATAATGTGAGGAGTATTTTATTTAGATTTTTTTTGTTCTTTAAATTAGTTCTTTTAGTTTTTCCCATATTTCTATTGTTATATTTTGGAACACTGTTCTCTGCTGGTGACTGAAGAGTTAATAATAGAACTATGTATTTTTATTTGAAGGATTGTTGGGTCTTTTTTGTATTGCATTTTAATTATTGTTATTTTTCTTATTTTTTTATCTGATCATCCTTATGCAAAATACATTTCTAAATAATCATGTTAACGTATTCGTATTGGTTTTTCAAAAAAAAATGTTTTATTCAAGCAACAAAAATGTGCTAACTATCAAGAAATTAAAAAAAAATTATAAATAAGAAAATAAAGAAATATTATGCGGTATCGCTCCCAATAATGCAAAATTCGTGATCCCGTCTATAAGCACGCTAAGTGATATTATATATGGTTTTTAATGTGATAAAAATAATATAAACATCGCATTGTTGCAAAGATCGAAAGAACGTATAACCGAGTTTGTTTATTGAATGAACTAAGACCGTTTGTCACGAGTATGTTTATATAATGTTTCTTTTTAATATCATGTCTAGGTTTGTGATTTATTTTTTTTGGTTTTTAGGTCGAGTCTGTCAAATTAGAAATGCCACATGTTTGTCTGCCGCGGTAAAACAACAAAGTCCTAAAAAATGTGTAAAATAAGAATATTTAGCAAACGAAAAAATAAGATAAAAAATAAAAGCGATCGTGGATTAAAGCGTAAAGAAGAAAGTACTTAGGCAATGTTAAGATCCTTGAAATTTCTCTAGTTTTCATCAGTGCTTATGTTTAATCTCGTTATGCAAATATGAAGCCACGTTTACCTATATAATGCCACGTCACCATCCACAATGCAATAATAATATTAGCCAACGTAATATTGACGTTGCAGGAAGAGCTTTATTGGGACATTGCTGCAACGGCGACGCGTGACGTATCGGTTACGTCTGATATTCATTTCCAAGAAAACGTTGCAGTAAATATTATATAATTGCGTTCAGGTTAAGGAATAACTAGTCAAATGTGACTATTTATTGCTTTGAACGTTTCGTCTTCATCTGAGAGGAGCATCTTATGACAGGGTCTCCAGCTCATTGCTTGGCCAGCACCAAAACTTGGATAATCCCGTGAACTAAACATGGAATCAATTTTAATTTAATTCGAGCTATTTCACGTTACACATCGAGCGGTTGTATTAATTAATCAGCGGCAATATTATAGGAATTTTAATATCTAGATAGATATTAGCAATTTCTAATTAATTAGATTAGTCACCATTGTTTTTATTTAAAGAAACAGCATAATAGTTTTATTATTGTTGAGGCACATTCGTCATAATTTTGCGTTATTGAAAAATAATAATGATTCTTGGACGTTGAGCTTATTTATATATTATTTAGCATAAAACGGTTTTATGTGTCGTTAAATCACTAGCGTATGTTTAAACTAGGAATAATAGTCTAGAACGTAATTGTCCTATTGCAATAACAATTCGAAAATAGCGTCACCGCATCACTATAATAAAACTGGCATTAAATTAACTAAGAATGTAGATAATTTAGCAAGCTTACCCTGCCTGAAAGTATAAGTTAGCTTAAAAATATATTTATTCTCACTTAGTGATATGTTCTTCTAACCGACCTGAAGAGGAACTAACAATGAAGAATAAGAATAGAACAGCTGCAGCTGGACAATAATGACACACCAAACAACAGTCTGATCACTCTTTTTTGAGCTATAAAAATTCGATTACTTTCTACCGAATCTCCCCAAAATATTACATTATAGCTTAAGTGGAAGTATATTAATAAATAGTATATAGACAGAAGTTATTTAGTTTCCAAGGAGTCTCTTAATCTATTAATAGACCAAAAATAGAATTAATTTTAGTTAACATGGGCATGCCAGAAAAGTGTTTCATCCACACATAAGCCCGAAAACTTAGTAGTCTTTGAATGGTTTAAGTAATCTATTCTAACTACTGGGATATTTGAGCGAGTTCTAAAGTGTATGTATAAAGTCTTTTCCAAATTACGTACTAAGCTGTTTGTCCTACACCACCCATCGAATTGGTCCAAGACAGATTTAAGCTCCAACCTGAGTTCCTCGGGCATCCCTGCTGAGACCATCACTGACTGTTGTGTCATCGGCGAACATCGTGAGAGCCCCCCCCCCCCCCCCCCCCCTTTACATAATCTGTAATTTCATTTACTAAAATTAAAAACAGTAATGGTCTCAGCACCGACCCCTGGGGCACTTTATTATCAATGCTATTCATTTCTGACACTTCACAACCCACCTTAACACAGAACTTTCTGTCGGTTAAGTACGCTGCCAGCAGGTTAAGGACGGGCCCACCCAGACCATTTGCACATAGTTTGTCAAAGAGAAAACCTATATTTATGGTGTCAAAGGCTCGGGACAGATCAAAAAAGAGCCTGGCCACTAGGAATTCCTCGTCAAGTTTCCTGCCCACAAAAAAGCCATGTTGTGCTGGGTTTATAATTTTGAAACCGTTTAAAAAATCAGCGAGAGCAATACTCCAGAGTAGGTCTGATTTGCGCTTTATAGAGTGTAAGCAGCTAATGGGAGCTGAAGTATTTTTTGGCACGGAAAAGTACACCCAGTTTTTGAGAGGCACACTTGGCGAGACCTCGGACATGCTCATCCCATGAAAAGTTAGTGCTTGGGGTTATTCCAAGAAGCGAAAGATTGGAGGATGGAGAAAGGATTTCCCCCTCCATGATGATGTCAAAGTAGTTTCCCTTAGTTTTTCTCCGGGAGAACACAGCGGTCTGTGTCTTTTTGGCATTGAAGGTTACAAGATTGTTGGATCCCCATTGAAGAATTGTGTTTAAGTCTCGATTGATTGAGTAAGTCTATTGTTTTCTTAGTTGTCCCAGAGTGGCTTATGATAAAAGTTTGTCAGAAAAAAGGATGATACAAGACTGCTATCATCTGCATAGCTGTAAATGGTTTTTTCAGTAAGCTTTAGTAGGTCATTTATGAGCAGCAGGAACAAAGTTGGAGACAACCATCGATAACGACCTGAATACTCCTTTTATCGAAAAAACTAGACAATAGTGTATGTAGAGCCGGTGGAAGGCCATAAGCTGAGAGTTTGTCCAGCAGGAGTGATTGGTGCCACACCAGGTCGAAGGTTTTGGGGATGTCAAGAGCAACCACTCGGGACTCTCCGTGTTTTTCCAGGGTTGAATTCCAGATGTGTGTTACATAGGACGCCAGATCTCCTGTTGAGCGCTTCACTCTAAACCCATATTGTTTATCAGATAATATGTTGTTCTGTTCAAGATATTTCGGGATTGCGGTGTTAATGACTTTTTCGATAGTTACTGGCAATATCCTTCTTTCCTTTCTTAGGTACAGGTTGCACTTTAGCGCGCTTCCAGAAGGCTACCTCTATTGTAGCATAAAGTATATAGTTTGGTTAAAATAGGTGTCAGCTCCAGTGTTTGAGAACAATAGGGGGAATTCCATCCAGTCCAACGATCTTTGAGCAGTCAAGATGACGAAGTAACCCTTTTATCTTTTTTGGCTTGCATAACGATTTCTGGCATTGTTGTGGCGATCCTAGGCAATATTGGTGGAGTCATTCCTTGTGCATAAAGAGTGGAATTTCGTGCAAACATTGAAGCAAACAAGTCGGCCTTTTTCTTTGCAGTCACTGCCACGGAATTGTCTTCGCGCAATAGTGGTGGAAAACTTGAACATGAAAAGTTTTTCCCGATGGCCTTTGCAAATCCCCAAAATGATTTTGAGCCGCTCCGACAGTTCAAAAGCTTCTCGCGATGATCAAAATCAACTTTGTATTGATCAATAATTAGTTTGCAGCTATTTCGTGCATCCAGAAAAGCTCGGCGTGAAACAATCGAAGGGTTGTTGCGCCATTTGTGATAAGTTTGGTTCTTTCTGGAAACCGCCTTAGTACACCTTTTGTTGAACCATGATTTTCCAAGATAAGATCGTTTATTAGAGAAAGGGATTGATGTCTCCATCCCAATGAGAATGACCTCTGTAATGGATTCAGCAATTACAGATGGATCACTGGATTTAAAATAGACGTCCCTCTAAGGAAATGACAAGAAAAAGTCACGAAGTTCACTCCAGTTTGCACGTTTATAATGCCACACTTTGCGAGGAAGCGCTTTATTGGACAAAGCTGATATAAGCCTATGATCAGAGTTACCCAGTGTTGATGTAATGTTAATCCTATAAGAGTTCGGGGATGTTGTTAAAAACAAATGCAGTAGGTAAGCCTGATGGTTTCCAACGTCCAGTGACCGTGTTGGCTCGTCCACAAGTTGAGCCAGGCCGCAGGTGATTGCAAAAGCCTCAGCTTCTCTGCCCATATTATCCGTTCGGGAAGAAAACTTTAGACAAGGGATGTTGTGAACATTAAACTCCTCCACGAATGTTATTTCAGCATCTGGGTGGGTGGTTTGAAGTTTGTCGAACTTTAGTGAGAGATAGGAGAAGAGTTGTTTGTAATTGGGTTCATTTGGAGAAAGATAAAGGATGCAGATAAATTTAGTAGCATCCTTTAGTGACAGCTTGAGCAAAATTTGCCGATCCCAAACTCTCATCTCGGTGACATGAGAAGTTACTGCGGACGTAAGTGCTAACACCTCGTTTAAATCGGACCTTGGTGTGAAGTTCGTAATTGGGGCAAAGCATATGGACAGTGTCCGTAGACGAGCCGACTTGGGTTTCCGTTAATCCCAAAATACTAGGTTTTTCTGTCTGGAGATGGCGATGGACAGAATTAATGTTGGCATTAAGACCTCTGATGTTGCTGAAGTCAATTCTTAAGTAGTTTTTCTCCGATGTGAATCCACAAATATTTTGTATTGGGCGAATCCATCATCATTAGTATCAGTATTTTTAAGAGGTGTAGAAGGTGTAAGGGAGAAGGAGAAAGAAGGAGGAAAAGCCGCGTCATGCCTCAGGATTGGAAACATCTGGAAATGTATAACCAATCCTTTCAGTGGGATTTTTCATCCTTTGATACGAATTATCAATAATATACTTTCATATTATGCATTTTTTAATTTTTTTATTGCATTTTTTCTCTTATGTAAGAATGCACTATATTTTCCGGCCGTTTTGTCTTTATTTCTATTTTTAATTGTCTCTTTTGGTTTCTGCATAAGTTTAAAATTATAGGCACAAAATTAAATAAACAATTGCAAAAATAATTAGAATACGAGGGAAAAACCCAATATAAAAATCATTTATTAAAAACACGTCTTCAATTTGTAAAGGGAAACTACGTCATTTTCGTGGGTCAATTTACACTTTCAAAAACTAAGAAGTGCATAAGTGAATAATAGAACATAGAAAAAACAACTTAAAAATATATAAGAAGTAAAAATTTAAAAAAATGTATAAAAAAACAACTACAACCATCAAAATAAAGGAACAAAATAAAAAAAAAACTATAATACGAGAAAATAAATAATAACGTAACATATAGATCAGTTGTTTGCAATATGTGATAAAATAATGTGTATAATTTTCGTGGATGGTTTTTAACTCAATTTTTAAACTTTTGAAAACTTAGATAAGAAAAAAATAGTTTAAAAACTACGCAGAAACTACTCAGAAAATACACAGTCAAGAACTGAAACTTTTACAAATTAAGATGTGGAAAAGGACAAATTGAAAATATAAAAAAGTAAAAATTAAAAAATATATAAAAAATAAACGACTGCAATCATCAAAATAAAGAGATAAAATAAATGATCCGTTAGTCAGGTTAGTCTCTGTCACATGGTTATTTGCTATAATTTTTGTTAGTTATTTTAATTTTTTGCATTTTTTTCCTCTTTTTTAGTTTGATGTTGCCACTTTATTTTGCCTTCGCAGTTTATTTCATCACAAATTGTAAATACGTTACACTGTATCGCGTGAATCTTAGATAAAACTTTTGTCCATTTATTTTCATATTTTGCATTTTTGTTATTATTGTTCTTGTTTATTTTTTTTGCTCTCTATTTATTGAAAATTCTAAACACTTTAGTCTATATCGCGTTATGCTTTGATACAGATTTTTATACAATATTTTCATAATCAGCATTTTTAAGGTTTTGTTATTTTGTTGTTTTCAATAGTTTTTGCCATATTTTCTGCATGTTTTATCTATCAATAGATTAATATTTACTAAAAAATTGCCCACTAAAAATTCAATTTGTCACAAATTTCAATTTGTAGAATTTTTCATTTTAATAAATTTTTTACTCTTGTTTTTTTTTTAATTTTGTCTCTTTACTTTACTATTTAAAGTATTTTTTTTTGACTAACCCAAACTAAAATGTGTAGTTTCCTGTAGTTTACAAGTGATACAAACACCATCCACGAAAAATTCCCTGGTTACAATTGGCGATAAATTTATTAATTATTTGATTGTTGATAGCAATTTTAATAATATATTCTCATATTTGGCGTTGTTTCCATCTGTTTTTTTTACTCTTTTCTTTATTGCAATTTTTGTAAATTCCTTTTAGTTTCTGCACCAGTTTTAAACTATAGCCCAAATAATAAAAGACATATTTGTAAAAGGTAACGAAAAAAAGTGGAAATCGAGAAAATACATAAAGTCGATAAATATAGTATTAAAACTTGTTTTAAATAATCGTCAGATATAGATTAGCATGTTTCAAATTGTATATTCTCGTTGGTGATTTCCGCATCCATTTATTAAATATGCAACCAAAAATAAGATAAACAATTACAAATAACAAAGTAAAAAATTATAAAGTAATGAATATAAATAATTTATAATGCGAATGACTGCAAACAACATAATAAAGTGACAAAGTAAAAGAAAAAAAATTGACACTCCAGACAAAAATTCAGAAAACAAAAATGCAGCAATAAAATGTGTTTTAAATAATCTCGTGACAGATACTAGCATGTTTGCAATTTATAATCAACTTGATTTCTGCATAATTGTTAAATTATTGCAAACCAAGATATTCAAAAAAAAAATAAAGCAATAAATAAAAATGTAAAAAAATGTAAAATAAAAACAGAATATTCAATATTTTATCAAAGAATAACGTGAACAATTAAGATGTGTTTTTTAGTTGTCTGTGGTATAATTTTTTGATTATTGATTATTTGATACAAATTAAAATATTCTGCGTTATTTTCACTTATTAATCTTTTCACTTCTTTTTTTATTTTTTCTATATTTTTATTTCTGTGAATGTTTATTTTGGGTTTTCTCATAAGTTTTAAACTATAGCAAAAAATAAAAGATTTAATAATTACCAAAAGCATATAAATAATTGTAACACTATGCAGTATCAGAATTTAAAAATGTATTATGAAAAACCAAAGGGAACAGAAATAAAAATGAAGGATAATGAAAAAAAGCAAAAAAAAATAAGAGAAAAAACGCATAATATTCAAATTTGTATCAAACAATTAAGAATCAAATAATCATAATGACAACTAACAGACAACTAAAAAACATATTTTAGTTATCACAACACGTCATAGGATGTTTACAATTTGCGATAAAGTAAATTGTGGCATCATTGAAAACTAAGATAAGCAAAACATTATTTTGAAAAGCAAAATTAAAAGTTAAAGTAAAAAATTGAATGAATGACCCAAAAACAGAACACTGAACAAAAGAAAAAAAGACTAAAAAAGCAAAGTATCAAAATTAGTGAAAAAAACACGAGACAGAGACTAATCACCATTTTTGAAGTTCGTGTTGAAATATACCGTGCAATATCCGTGAGTTGTTTCTGTATGACCGTTAAACTATTGAAAACTAAGATATTCAAAAAAGGATGAAACGCCAAAAACAAAACAGTAAAAATAAATCCTAATATGAAGCTAGAGTAATACATCAGAAAGTTTGTACTTTGTACCTTCTGTACTTCCATTGTTTTTCACCTGCCGACCCATCCATAGACGCGTTTCACCGTATTACGGCTCGTCAGTATGGCTATAGGGTCAGCAGATGAAAGAACGGTATTTGAGACTTAAAACAAGCCCTGTGAAATTTAAACCGGTAGTGTGTTGTAGCCGACGCCATCTATCCTGTAACTTGCAAGGTTTATCGGAGATAGACGGTACTATATACCGATAAACCTAGCAAGTTACAGGATAGATGGCGCCGGCTACAACACACATATGTTTAAATTTCACTGGGCTTGTTTTAAGTCTCAAATACCGTTCTTTAATCTGCTGACCCTATAGCTATACTGACGAGCCGTAATACGGCGAAACGCGTCTATGGATGGGTCGGCAGGTGAAAAAAAAGAACAGAAGTACAGGAGGTACAAACTTTCTGATGTATTTGTTTTATTCAAATGTTTTACTCTTTTTTTATTTTTTTCTCGTTTTCGTTTCTGGAAATGTTTATTCTTGTCTCTTCATAAATTAATAAAAGATGATTACAAAAATCAAAGGAATAATAATTATAACACGATGCACTATCAGAATTTAAAAACGTAGGTAGTTTGGGTTAGAAAATCAAAGGAAACATTCACAAAAATAAACATGAGAAAAAATTTAAAAAAGCGACAGAAAATAATAGGACAAAAAAACGCATAATATTAAAATTTGTATCAAACAATTAAGAATCATTGAATCATGTGACAGATAACTAAAAAATATATTTTAATTGTCATAATCACGTGATAGAATGTCTGCAATATGCGATAAAGTAAATTGTGGCGTTACTGAAAACTAAGATAAGCAAACAAAGAAAAAATTATGAAAAGTAGAAAATATAAAATTGAATAAATGAGTCATGAATAAAATACGAAAAAGAAAACAACAGGGAAAACAATACACTATTCAAATCTACGAAGGAAACACGTGATAAGAGACTAACTAATATTTTTAAAGTTTGTGTTAAAGTAAGTGGTTTCTGCATAACTACTGTTAAATTATTGAAATCTAAAATATTCAAAAGAGTATAAAACAATAATACAAATTATAATATGGAACTAGAGTATTCAAAACTCTATAAGAGAATAACATGACAGCTACCTACATGGTTGTAATTGATTCTTAAATGTTTGATACAAATTTTGCTTTCTTTTATCAAAATGATTTACTCTTTTTTATTTTTTCCTCATTTTTATTTCTGGGAATGTTTATTCTGATCTCTGCATAAATTTTAAACTATAGGCAAAAATAAAAGATAATTAAAAAAAAAGGTAAGCAATAATTGGAATAGATGCACAAACAGAATTTTTAAAATGTATTAAAATTTGTTTTACATAATTATTAGATTGGCATCATTGAAAATTAAGATAAGCGTAATATTAAAGGAAAAAAAAAATAAAAGGCCATAAAAAAATTGGATAAACGAGTAAAAAAGAGACTAAAAAAGCACAGTATTAAAATTAGTGTTAAAAAAACACGTGATAGCGATTAACTAACATTGAAAAACTAAGATATGCAATAAAAGAATAAAATTTTGATAAATCAAAAAAACAAAAAGGTAATAATACCAATTATGTAACCAGTTACGAAAGACCTTATTTTGTGTAACGAGTAAATTTCTGAAAATTTAGCAAACTTCTGAAAATAATAAAATCATTTTTATATTTTCAAAATTAAATAGAACGCGAGAAGTTATCGGAAGCGATTTTGTGCGCTGATTTTTTGTCATTTACGTGTTCTCGCGAATCTTAGTTCTCGAATTAAACGGAAATGGAGGCAAACAGGTCAAATTTAATGTTGCGTTTAGGCTCCTACGTCAATAGGCTTCTCATAATCGTTTTAACAAAACAATTTTAACGTTCCATTTTAAAAGAATCGTTAACACTTTCGCGGCAATCGAAACAAAACAAGCGATGCTTTCGAGCGAAAATATTGTTTTGAAATTATAGCTCAATAACAACACAATGTAAAAAAAAAATACATTTTCAAAACAAAATTTTATAGCGTTTCGACAAAATTTTGAAAATGTGTCCGGTTCTCATCGGTATAGGTTTTAGCGCTATCGGAACCTTGAATATTATTTAGCACCTATTTTAATGGCGTAATAAAGGTTTTGCGAATTAAAAAAAAATCATAAAATCGCAAGGATTTTTCGTATATTCTTTACCCTGAAATCGGGATCGTAATTTATGTACTTTTACGTAACGGTTGCCAAAAAGCTTATTTTCATTCGATTACTGCAAGGAAAAATAATGAAATTACAGAGCAGAATAACTATTTAGATGTTTTTTTTGAAAATTATTTATCAAAAAAAAAAACATTCAATTTACTTACTATCATTTTATACGAGGCGTCGTGAAGGTAAAATTCGGTTAGTTAGGTAATTTAAAAGTTAATTAAAACTCAAGTTATTTCATGTCTTTTTTTTTGGGGGGGCGACGATTTAGATGCAATTTTGCACAGTTGCCCGGATCGAAAGCAATGATTTTTCAGAGGTGACGTAAATGTTTACTCAGTTATTCAAATCGAGTTATATCATAAACGAGATAAGGCAACAACGGATTTTTGGCAGAATATATTGACCACAAGCTATATAAAGTATTAATGGCAGCTATATAACTTTCTAGAGATGGAGCAAAAAGTTTTCTCAATAAACTTTCTTGGATGTGTAGGTATTTGTAGGTATATTGTCCATCTGAACACAGTTATTAACTCGAGCCATATAACTTCCTAGATATAAAGTAAAAGCTTTCCAAGTAAGATATTTATAGATATATTGACGATCTCAACACAGTTATTATTTTGAGCTAAATAACTTTCTAGATATAAAATAAGAACTTACCAAATTAACTTTCTTAAATAGAGGTATAATTTGTGCAAAAAGTGATGTCGATCTCGACACAGATATTAATTCGAGTCATGTAACTTTCTAGATATACATTTTAAGAGCTTCACAAGTAAATTTAGAAATTAAATTAGAAACTTATTGAGATGGACAGAATTAGAATCGGGTGGACAAGATGCAAGATTCTTGAGAGGCTAAAAGACCCAAAATGCTTTAGATGTTGGCAATTTGGGCATGTTAAAGCGGAATGTAACGGACCAAATAGGGAACAATTATGTCTGAATTGCAGTAAAGCAGGACATAAAGCAACAGAGTGCAGCAACAAGGCTTATTGCATACACTGCCGGGAAGAAGGCCACCGATCAAGTAGTTCCAAATGTCAGAGGAACGTGAACCGGAACGCCAAAGCAAGAGACCAGATAGAAGTGGCATCAAATGACAATATTGGAAATGAAGCTACTCCAAATCAACACTAACCGGAGCCGTCCAGCGCAAGATATGGCCTTAGCAACGGCCCAGGAAATAGGGGCGGCCATGGTGCTCATCTCTGAGCCAAATCGAAATGCTATTGCCAAGCGAAAAGACTGGACGTATGATGACCGCCTGGACACCGCCATCAAAGTTGTTGACCGAGACATAACCATAAAGAGACAAGGCCAAGGCCGGGGATTCACATACATTGCAACCCATGCGTTTACGGAGTACAGCTGCTACGCGTCACCCAATCAAGACACAGAGGACCTAGAGGGGATCCTCCTGGAAATTGGAACACTAGTGCGACGCCATAAAGAAAAAGCCATTATAGCCGGGGACTTCAATGCCAAGTCGCCGCAGTGGGGTATGGGCTTTACCGGTAAGCGTGGCAGTATAATGGTGGAATGGATTGCTGCAAATGACCAAATATGCATAAACAAAGGGGACAAACCTACTTTCCAAAGGCAAAACTGTACCTCCATCATCGACCTCACCATGACGACGGCTGACGTCCATATCGGGCGATGGGAGGTGAGCGACAATGAATCAATGAGTGATCATAACTACATCATCTTTGAAGTTGCAGAAAAGAAGAATGTACGTGAAGGAGGAAACCGGAAACCCAGAGGCTGGCAAGTGAAGAAACTCGACAGAAGAGGACTGGAAGATACGTTAGCAGAAATGACGGACGAGAGGGTAGCGTGTACCGCCAGAGACTTCTCAAATGTGTTGTCCAAAATTTGTGACGCAACAATTCCAAAGAAACGAAATACCGGGAGAAGAAAGCCGGCTTATTGGTGGACCGAGGAAATTTCGGAACTGCGCAAAGAGTGTACAAGGAAAAGAAGAACATACACCAGAAATGCAGAAAAGAATCTGCCTGCACTGAATCAATATCTCTTCGAGGAATATAAAGACTGCAAAAAAAAGCTGAGAAATACCATCAAGGCAACAAAAGAAGCATGCTGGAAAGAACTGTGTGGGGACGTTGACAACGACATTTGGGGTAACGGATACAACATCGTCATGAAGAGAATAGAAGGCTACCCACCGAGGCCAAATAAGTCAATGGAAAATATGGAGGAAGTGGTAAAACGCCTGTTTCCAATACACCAGAGGGTGCAATTCATATGCGACAAGGACGCTGTACATCAAAGCTTTAACATAGAGGAGCTACAGGCAGCAGCGGGGAAGCTGAAAGTAAACAAGGCGCCGGGGCCAGGATGTATTCCTCCAGAGATACTGAAGGAGATGGCAAAGGTTAAGCCCGAAGGTGTACTTAAAGTATACAACAAACTGGCATCTCGAGGACAGTTCCCTGAACAGTGGAAGCGGGCCACACTTATCCTTCTAAGGAAAGGGGACAAGCCCCTAGACAACCCAGCCTCATATAGACCTATCTGTCTCCTGGATGTGGAAGGCAAATTATTTGAGCAGCTTATTCTGGGACGGCTCAAGGCTGAACTTAAGCGCACGGGAGGACTGGCGGACAGACAGTATGGTTTCAGAGAAGGCAGACAAACGGTGGATGCAATCAACGAAGTAGTCAGGATTGCTAGAGAAGCAGCGGACTACCCCTGGCCCCAGAAAAGGATGGTTACAGTGCAGTGGTTACAATCGTCGTCAAAAACGCTTTTAATAGCGCGTTATGGCAAATAATTCTTAACGAACTAAGTAGCAGGGGAGTCGATGAAAGTTTACTGAGATTCATCGCTCATGGCTGGACAGGAAAATGACTTTCAAGGAGCACATTAAGCAAACGGTGCAGAAGGTGGAAAAAACGGTGAGGACCCCTTCTAGCCTAATGCCCAACATTGGGGGACCCCGAGCAACAAAAAGGAGAATCCTGGCTAGTGTTATACAGTCGCAGATACTGTATGGTGCTCCAGTTTGGTATGGCGTAACGGAGACTCCGACGCTTCTGAGAGACCTAGCTAGATTACAAAGAACTATGTCAATCAGGGTCACTAGTGCTTACAGATCCATATTGGCTGCAGCTGTCGGAGTCATGGGGAGAATTGCCCCCATAGACCTCCTCGTAAGGGAAAGAGCGGAAATATACCAAGGAGACCAAAAACAAACTGCCAGAGAAAACCTTGTATCCAGATGGCAGCAAAAATGGCAAAATAGCACGAAAGGTCGGTGGACATATTTTCTAATCCCAGATATTTCGACGTGGATCAGTAGACCGTATGGCGACGTGGATTACTTTTTGACGCAGGCGTTGTTCGGGCATGATTGTTTTGGTAAATACCTACACGAGAGGGGTAAGCTGGAAACTGATAGATGCACCTACTGCAGGGAACTTGACAATGCAGAACATACACTCTTTGAATTCCCAAAGTGGGATGAAACGAGAGCGGAGTTTGAGGGAAGAACTGGAAGAGTATTTAATGCTGAGAATTGTAGGGTTGGCTTAGTTAGATCGGAAGACTCCTGGAAGAATGTATATACAACAACAAGGACAATAATAGAGACTAAGGAAAAAGAAGCCAGAAGATAATAAGGACAGCCATCCTACTGAAGTAATGCGCGAGCGGTTCCGGTATGATGAGCAAAGAGAAAGAGGGGGAAGGGTTTAGTCGGTCGGTGCTTCCTGGACTGGAACACTAACCCGATACACCCCGGGCATATAAGATCGCCATGAGCCAAGCCCGGAAGTCTGATAATGAGCAGATTCCTAATCCCCTCAACAACAAAAAAAAAAAAGTTAATTATTTTGAACATAAGCTAGATAACTGCAGATGTTATATTGTCAATCTCGACACAGTTATTTATTCCAGCTATATAACTTTCTAGATATAAAATAAAAGCTTCCCAAATGGAATTTCTCGAACTAGTTATATTGACGATCTCGACACAGCTATTATTTTAAGCTAAATAACTTTCTAGATATAAAATAAGAACTTTTCAAATTAACTTTCTTAAATAGGGTTGTAATTCGTGCAGACATTTAATCGACACAACTGATGTCAATCTTAACATAGCTATTAACTTGAACTATATAAATTTTTAGAATTAAAGTAAGAGCTTGCCAATCTCGACACAGATATTAATTTGAGTCATATAACTTTCTAGATACATTAAGAGCTTCATAAGTAAATTATTTTGAACCTAAGATAACTGCAGATTTATTATATTGTCGATTTCGACATAGTTATTTATTCCAGCTATATAACTTTCTAGATATAAAGTAAAAACTTCCCAAGCGGAATTTCTCGAACGAGTTATATTGACAATCTCGACACAGTTATTAATTTGAGCTAGCTAGATATTTTTCCAGAAATAAAATAAACATTTCCAAAATTAACTCTCTTAAATGGACTTCCAGTTTGTGCAACTATAGTATCGACCTTGGTGCCGTTATTAACTAGCGCTATATAACTCTCTAGATATAGAGCAAAAACTTCCCCAACCCATGTCTTAAAGGTATTGATATATTCACGATCTCGGTACAGTTATTAATTTAAGCTAGATAACTTTCTAGAAATAAAGTAAAAAGTCCCAAATGAACTCTTAAATTTACTTATAATTTGTACAGATAGTAACTGATAACTGTTATCAATTAGAGCTCATAACTCTCTAGAGATAAGAAAAGAGTCTTTCTATCTTTCTTAAATATAAAATATTTGCAGCATAATTGATGTTTATTTGGCACAGTTGTGAGCTCGAGATGTATAACTTTCTAGAGTTAAAGTAATAGTTTCTACAATGAGCTTTCTCATATATAATAGTTATTGATTTGAACTAAATATCCTTCTGGAGATAAAGTAACAATTTTCCCAATTTAACTCTCTTAAATGGAGTTATAATTTGTACAGATATAATATCAATTATTAATTAGAGCTCTATAACTTTCTACCGATAAAGTAAGATGAGGTTTTCTAATATCTTCATTAACATGAAATATTTGAAGCGCAAGTGTTGCCCATTTGGCACAGTTATAAGCTCGAGCTATATAACTTTTCAGAGCTAAAGTAAGAGCTTCCACAATAGACTTTTTTGAATGTAAAATATATTGACAATATCGACATGGCTATTAATTTGAACTAGATAATTATCTCTCTCTCTAAAGTAAGAATGTCCAAAATTAACTCTCTTAAATGGAGTTATAATTTGTCCAGATAGAGTATCGATTTTGGCACCGTTATTAATTAGAGCTCTATAACTTTCTAGAGATAAAGTAAGAGATTTTCTAATACCTTCATTAACATGAAATATTTGTAGCGCAAGTGATGTTCATTTGGCACAGTTATGAATTCGAGTTATATAACTTTCCAAAGTTAAAGTAAGAGCTTCCCCAATGGACTTTCTTCAATGTAAAATATATTGACGATTCGACATAAGTATTAATACAAACTAGATACTTCTCTAGAGGTGAAATAAGAATTTCCGAAATTAACTCTTTTAAATGGACTTATAGTTTGTACAGATATAATATCAATATTTCGGCACAGTTATTAATTAGACCTATATAACTTTCTGGAAATAACGTAAGAGGTTTTCTAATACTCTCATATACATGAAATATTTGCAACGCAAGTGATATCCATTTAGAACAGGTCTGTACTCAAGCTATATAACTTTCAAGAGATAAAGTAAGAGTTTCTCCAATGGGCTTTCTTGAATGTAAAATATATTGTCGATATCGGTATAGTTATTAATTTGAATTAGATAACTCTCTACAGGTAAAGTAAAAACTTCCAACATTAACTCTCTTAAATGGAGTTATAATTTGTCCAGATATAGTATCGATTTCGGCACAGTTATTAATTAGAGCCCTATAACTTTCTAGAGATAAAGTAAGAGGTTTCCTAATACCTTCATAAACATGAAATATTTACAGGGCAAGTGATGTCCTTTTGGCACAGTTATTAACTCGAACTATATAACTTTCTAGAGTTAAAGTAAGAGCTTCCCCAATGGGCTTTTTTGAATGTAAAATATATTGACGATATCGACATGGCTATTAATTTAAATTAGATAACTCTCTAGTGCTAGAGTACGAATTTCCCAAATTAACTCTCTTAGATGGAGTTATATTTTGTACAGATATAATATCGATTTCGGCATAGTTACTAATTAGAGCTCTATAACTTTCTAGAGATAAAGTTTTTCTAATATTTTCATAAAGGTGAAATATTTGTAGCGCAAGTGTTGTCCATTTAGCACAGTTATGAACTCGCGCTATATAATTTTCTAGGGTTAAAGTAAGAGCCTCCTCAATGGACTTTCTTGGATGTATAGAGTTATTAATTTAAATTAGATAACAATATAGACACAAAGTAAGAATTTTCCAAATTAACTCTCTTAAATAGAGTTATAATTTAGACAGATATAATATCGATTTCGGCACAGTTTTTAATTAGAGCTCTATAACTTTCTAGAAATAAAGCTAGATGTTCTCTAATACCTTCTTAAACATAAAATACTTGAGGCGCAATTGATGTCGATTTTGGCACAATTATAACTTTCTAAAGTTAAAGTAGGAACTTCCCAAATGGAATGTCTTGAATGTAAAATATATTGAGATATCTACATATGTATTAATTTGAACTAGATAAAGTGCGAATTTCTCAAATTAACTCTCTTAGATGGAGTTATAGTTTGTACAGATATGATATCGATTTCGGCACAGTTATTAATTAGAGCTCTAACTTTCTAGAGATAAAGTTAGGGGTTTTCTAATACTTTCATAAACATAAAATACTTGCAGCGGAATTGATGTCGATTTTGGCATAGTTATGAACTCGAGCTATATAACTTTCTAGAGTTAAAGTAAGAGTTTTCCTAATAGACTTTCTTAAATGTAAAATATATTGGCGATATCGACATAGTTATTAATTTAAATTAGATAACTCTCTAAAAATAAAGTAAGAATTTTCCAAATTAACTCTCTTAGATGGAGTTGTAGTTTGTACAGATATAATATCGATTTCAGCATAGTTATTAATTAGAGCTCTATAACTTTTTAGAGATAAAGTTAGAAGTTCTCTAATACCTTCATAAACATGAAGTATTTGCAGCGCAAATGATGTCCATTTGACACAGTTATGAACTCGAGCTATATAACTTTCTAGAGTTAAAGTATGTTTCCCCAATGGGCTTTCCTGAATGTAAAATATATTGACGATATCTGCATAGTTATTAATTTGTTCTAGATAACTCTCTAGAGATAAAGTACAAATTTATCAAATTAACTCTCTTAGATGGAGTTATAGTTTGTACAACCGATTTCGGCATAGTTATTAATTAGAGCTATGTAACTTTCTATACTTTGATGTTTTCTAATACTCTCATAAACATAAAATACTTGCAGCGGAATTGATGTCGATTTTGGCAT
>JAEQML010061443.1:0-25742 GCA_016904865.1 Pissodes strobi
ATGGGATTTGATGTGCCATATCCCATGGCAACTCGGAATGGCGGGGGCGTCACTCCCCGTAATCAAACTTCTCTCACCGGTCTGACGTTCCTGCCTTTTACTTAAAAGACGGATTAATCCTTTAAACATTTAGAAAAAATTACTTATTGGCTATTCGACTAATGCCTATTAACGCTAAATTAATTTACATAAGGCTTAATGTGCACCAACTCTTAAGTTAGAATACGAATAAAATAGCAAAAGCATTTTTTTTTTCATTTTAACATGCTCCAGAGTGAAAAAATTGATTTAAAAAATGTCTGCGCTCCCAAAGATACAAAATTGATTTAACTCGCTGGTTCAGACGCCTGGATCAGTTCTGCTGTTGAGTGGCCAATTAGGTTTATGTAAAAGCAGAAAATTCTTATTCTCTATCAAAATATTTCTCTTTAAAATAGTTTCACTTCATTATTATAGTTGCTATTTCTTTGCTGGTGCAAAGTGATCTAATTTTAAGAGCAATATAAAAACCACATAAATAAACAGCAAATAATTTCACATAAAGTTTTCTAGACACAACTCCAGCTTTCTTAACATGGTGCGTTGAACATTTTCTGAAAATAATAGACTAACAATTCGTAAACTTACTGTAATTCGTTCTTTCACGTCGTCCACTCTAGGTGGCCCTTCTTTATATTCCTCTCCATCGCTCATGCAATTTTAACGTCCTCGTGAAAATGTGGCGGAGCACCATCGTGCTGAAACCAGAGTTCCTGTGTTTTTTCTAGATCCACATTTTGCAATTAAATAGGGTTCCATTGTCAATCTTTCGTCCAAAAAAATTGGTCCGTTAACATAATGCCCTATAATTCCTCCCTATACATTTATGGCCTAGTCATTTTGATTATCTATTTGCCTCATCCAATACGAATTTTTAGTGGAATAATAGTGCATGTTATACCTATTAACTAAACCATTACCTTTAAACGGAGCCTCATTGCTATACAAAGCTTTGGTTTAAAATTTTGATATCTTATCATATTTAAAAATAGACGTAAATAGTTTACCTTACTTTCATAGGCGCGGTCGCAAAGCTGTTGATTGAATTCGATGTGGTAACGATGATACTTATGCTGCATTCAAATCATTTTAATACAAATTTTTTAATTTCTTCCAAAAATTTGGTGCCTACATGAGGGTACTCTTGAACTTTTAATAAAGCTGCAAATTGATTACCTTTATGTGACTTGTTTATTAATAATTTTCCGTTTAATAAAGGTCTCGTTTCTTGTTGCTTCAAGTCTTTCCAAAAAATGTTAAAGTTTTCTGGTTTTGGTTTTCTCTGTGCATCGGGATAACAAGTAGCATAGTTTCGACAAGACAATAAACAATTTTTCCGGCACAAAAATGATAACAATTTCTTGCATACTTAAAGTTATTTTGGATACTTGTAGTAAAACAATTTGCTTTAACTGATTTAGTTCCATTTATTTCGACAACAATGGGGACTGTGGTTGTCTAGGCAACAGTTCAACGTAATAAAAGTAATTTTAAAAAGCATAATATTTTCGAGAGATTGTTATAATTTTTTAGTTCTTTTACCGTTTTTCCTAAAGCTAATTAGTTTTGACATAATTAGTTAAAGATTCTAGAAGTCCCCATACCGCTCACTTGAGGAACAAGTCCAAATGGCGCCGCTATCTTGGATTTTCGATATGTTTAGCTTACTTTCTTTTTTTATTCAGAAACCACTCATTTTCCGAGAAAATATGTAGAGAGAAAAACTGAAGATCAATAAAAATCCCTTAAAGGGAAATATCTTAGAACCATTCGGGTACGACCCTTACCAAGACAGGTACTCAGAACTACCACTGATAAACCGATTTTCTGAATATGTTCTAACGAGCTAACCGAAATAACTTCGATATTTTTGGTTTTTATGAGGCAACTAATAGAAATAAATTTCAAGAACTCTAAAGCAGCTTGTCACTAAATCTTCTTTAATAATTCCATCATTCTTAGTTTTGATGTTACTAGTAGAAACTGTTTCAGCTAACAAGTTTGATGTGGTTTATATGGATAAAAAAGACTTCCACATATCTCATTGGGTGAACAGCCAGAATGGCCCCTTCCTCTTAGATTTTGAATCTCTAAGAAGAAGAAACAAGAATATAAGAGTAGCCTGAATTTTTCTGAATATACACCAAATTACGGTTTATTATGTAATTATAATATTAAGGATCATCCTACAATAAGATTCTCATTAAACTAACTATACTATAACTAAATTATAACTAAACTATAACACTAAATCACTATTAACTACATCTCTATATCAGGTTCTGTATTCCTTGTTTAGAAGCTTGAATCGGCAATATTCTCGCTAGAATTTTCCCGGCAAAATCTGCACAAATTTGAGCTGCAATACTTGGCGCATCCCGTTCTTGTATTTGATGGTAAATTCCCATGATATCCAGTTTTGCGGCATTTGTAACGAAAGGAAGAATAGCCATATTGAAGATTGTGCTAAGATTTTGTCTTGTGGCATAATATTTTTTGAACCTTAATTCATCTAGTGACATCACTGAAGTATCTCCATAAAGAGACACTAAGAAACGCTTGCCACTTTTTCTAATGTTGTTTTTGGCTACCTTTGAATTATAAAATATTGAAACAGTATTTCTTAGCTCAACGCGCTTCTCTAAAATTAGGAGAACTTTGATATTCACTATTATGTATAAATCACTAACAACATCTGCAGCGTGAATAAAGAGAATGGTTTTCAAAATGAAGCTCAATTTGTTCTGCAGATTGAGAATGTTAATAATTCGATTAGAGGGGCCTTGCCTTCCAGATTTCAACATTGAAAAATGTGGTAAAAAGATGAGAAGCTCGGCATCTTCGCCAACTAAAGTTACAATAACATTCCCTTGACTCGCAGTGGCAGTTTCAGTCTCAATGTCGCAGTCTGCATCTCCGACTGATTATTTGGCAGTGATACCTTTTGAAAGAACTTTACCGACTAGCATCTTGATAAATATTCTCGTATTTTTCATATTGCTCCTGATATGGCAGGGGAAGGTGGAACTGTATCATTGTTGTTTTTTCGGTCTCTCTACGAAGCCTTGATGCTATGGCCTCAAATATTATTATTTCTTCGACACTTTACATAAACTTTTATATCTGTTTTATTCAAAAAAGAAGAAAGCTTTCCATCGTTCCGCAGACAACTAGCATTGGCAATTTGTCTGAATACTCTTTTTTTAACTGCGACTGTAGCTGGAGTTTATCTGAAAATTAACAACATAATATTTGAGTATCTAAAATCCACTATACTAGTGGTATAAAAACATCAAGATTCACTGTGAGCATATACTTTGTCTGTTCGATAGCAGGTATAGTGGGCCTATACACATCGCATACGGATATAATCTTTGAATATTGACAAAATATTTATAATATATAAAAATCATAAAAATTTAGAGAAAGCGCATACTTTTTTCCGAGCGCTAGCAGATATAGTAGGCCTATTATCACATAGAGAGCAGAGAGTGACACTTTTCTTTATAATAACTTTCCTTGAATCTTTGTCTAGACAACAAGGCACACAAACAAGACCAGGTAAAGCTAATGGAAAAAGTTTTTTTACATCTGCAATAATTTAACTGCATGGTTCATGGTTAGGACATACCGAGTCTTTGATTTCATGATTTCGTACCTTGTGTAGGTTTTTGAGATACTTGCCAGAACTATGTTTCTAGTTATGTTTTTCAAATTTCCTTTCATTAATTTTCTAACAAAAACCGAAATTCAATTTATTCCGGTTACAATGTGAAAATGTGCACAAAAACGGTATATCGGCAGTGCCTATCTTGGTAAATATGGATGTATCAGGACTGTCACTATGTTTGATAGGATCACAAAAGCTAACGAATAAGACTAGTTGCACCTTTATGTTGTTTTGTTCACAATTTGTCCTCCTATGCGGATTTTCTAACTGCTCCTTTCTAAGTCCAGTGTACAATGGTGAATTGGGTAGAGTTAGGAATTCTACTACTTTTTGGGGTAGGTTCAAAAAGTATTTTAGTGACTGCCAACGCAGTACCTCGACTGCATTGATAACGAACGAAAAATCTCAATTGAAGAGTCTAAGTCTTTCTTAAAGCCATACACTTCAGTAACATTGAAAATACTTTTACCTGAGTTTTAATAAGAAATTCCTCTCAAACTTCTTTTTAATATTTTTAATATTAACTAAAACAGAGCAACCTAAATCAGTTATATTGTTTACCGTCAACTGATCAAACTCCTGCGCCACCAAAAAATAAGAGCTACCTTCGTTTCTCTTTTTCAGCAAGGCAGTTAATTTGTGAGCTTTGCTGATATCCCCATTTTTTAACGTTCTGCATAGAATAATGTGCCCAAAGCGTTAAAGGAGAAAAATTCCTAGATTTCTCTATGGAAAACAGGATATCAATACCTCATATTGCGCTTCATTTATTTTCCTTGATTTTGTGGGTAAAATACCTTCTAACACCTTTTCAGCTGCGTTTTTAACATCAGAAGCTTCCATTTCGACTGTGGTCACAAAATTAGTGGTACTGACAAATTGCTTATTTATACTGTTCCTAAGTGTTTCAATGTAGACAAATAAAATATTCAACTGGGCCTTGCATTAGATTGTGACATTATCAGGTCTTTTTGAATTTATACCTACATGTTAACTAATTTTAGTAATACTATTCCCGGAAGTACGATAGTTAATGTATATACCACGGGACTAAAGTGCCAACTAACCCAAACTTATCAAAGCTAATCCAATCCTAGACTATCTAAAAGTAACTAAAGCTAACCTCTAATAACTAGAGCTAATTTTGAAATAATGTACTGTTCACCAGTGCACAAATTCTACATTTAATGAAATAGTTAGTTGAAATCCATAAAAAAATATAAAATATTTTAAAGCAAAGGTTTTCTGTAAAATGGGCGACTATATAACAAACAATTTTATTGAATTAAAGGAGCCATCTAAGATTTAAAAAAAGCATTATACGGAACTAGTAAATAGAACAAATGATAAAGTCAGGTATAATGCTTTATATAAAATTCGAACGAATTCTGAATTAAAATGTTAAATCTTGATTAAGCTTTATTTCGATATTCTTTGTTTACTTTTGGATGCTTATACGATTCTACTTCCAACTTATGAAATTGTCTTGTAAATACTTTTTTATGAATATCCAATTTGATTTCCATAAAAGAAAACTGCTTATATATGCTCCTTTCATCGTCTCCTTCTTCTTTTAGTAAAAACCAATTTCCTGATTTTAAATATATACAAATAGAGGGTTGTGCAGATAACACCTTAGCCACTGATCCGATGTTAGTATTCTTCAAGCTAATATTTGCTCTTGGCTCATTTGAATCAAAAGTGCGTTTTTATTAGGCTGTCCTTCCAAGTGGATTAAATTTTTAAAATTATATGGTATTTCATGCTCTTCCATTTAACAATAATTTTTACATTAGTTGTGCATTTTAGGGGTGCCACGCGTATTTAAATATTTATTAAGGAACTTTTGCAATATACTTTGATATTTGACCATGGTTTTTTAACGATTTGTTTGTATGTTTTCGTTGATATATTGGCTTCCATCCTATTGTATGACGTGATCAATAATAAATGAGATCCCAGTGTTTTCTACAAAATAGTAACATTGCAATGCAGTATGTATGTATCATATATTATTTGATCGATGCATAATGAATTTTGACAATATTTGAAATTTTGTTGTGTACTAAAGCTGAAGCTGTTAAAACCAATATTAGTTGCATAGCTAATTATATAGTATATCGCAAATGTGCCACTTACTTATTATTACAGTCAACTTTTTCCGTTCCACTCATATTTACCTTTAAGTAGTGACGTATGGTCTAACAGACCGGCTATATATAATATAAACGTAAGCTCGTTAAGAAGAGGAAAGGGTCAGGAATGCTCTTGCAGTATCGCCTAAGTAATGATATTCTGCGTAGTTTTCCCGCCATAATAGGTGCAGGAGACTGACCGACACTTTACATGCACGCACTTTTGTTTGAAAGAGGTTACCTGGACTTTTTGTTTCATTTTTCAATCACTTAAAATAATAAAAAAAACTTTGAAAACCAAAAATGGAAACATACTGCAAATGATGCATGGTAAAGCAACTTGATATCAAAGAACTTACTGAAATCTTGAGGCAAGACGGTTTCCTAAGACGAATAAAAATATTCTTTTTATTCCCACCTCTCACGACGATGATGACTCAGGAACTGACTAACCACAAATAATTATGAAATATAATTTAGCCAAAGTTAGAATTTATCTTGCTGGTCAACTTTCCTGAAATTATAATTGCATGAGAAAACTCAAATATTGCAAATGGATGTGTGTTTGCAGTTTGTTAAATATATTGAAAAATAGCTCACAAGTGATATATATTTAAACGATATTGTCACGAGTAATTTAAGGGGTAGCGCGTTTATTTAAAGAATAACTTCTCAGAGAAGAGCCTCGTCGCGATTAGTACAATGACGGGGTCTCAATGCTTCCTTTAATCTACCACTGGATGTTCTACTCGTGGGGACACGCCTTGTTTAGCGTGCCGGGGGGTAATTGAGGTAGACCGGGATCGCGTTACGTGGGGTAAGAAGAGATGATAAATTAAGCACGTTTAGTTTGTAACAATAACAATGTATTAACGATAAAACTTTAACAACAATTATTGGTCAGAAAAAATGAGATACTATTATACCCGATTAATACGGTGCGAATGTTTTCTCGATTTGAGGTACTGTTTATAGGTTTTTGTTTACTGTCCTATAATTTATAGTTTTTCTTAAGGGTTGAGTTTTATTTAAGAGCACTAAGAGATTTCACTAAACTTTTTAACTGACTATTTAGACACTTGTCTTTCTCAACACTCTGACAAACTTCTTGTCAAGATTTTACTATGGAGGTTGTGCAACCCCTGGCCCTAGCTGTCGTCAAGTGACTAACCGGTACCAGGTTTGGAAGGAAAGGAATGGAACCTAAAGCAGTCGTATGACTAACTTTAGGAGCGGATAGATTCCAGGAGGCAGTCGTCAAGTGACTAACCTTGGGAGCTGGAGGTGAGTAAAGTCTGCCGAACTGAGGGTTCGGTAGCGTATTTATATAAAACAAAGTGATGATCATTGCATGCATAAGGTTCAAAGTTGGTTACGGAAGCATGGAATAGGAATAATAAGAGTCCCTGGAACTTAATGCCTTATGGTCTGGCCGAACTGTCATTGCTGGCTGCTGTGGCACCACATGTTCCAGTTTTCCCCAGTCTGTCCATCGAACGGTTTTCGTCATAACTACTGGATATTCACGTCTTCTTTCTACAACTGTAGGTAAGTCGCTAGTTTTTATTGCCTAGCTTTAGTTTTATTCATGTTTGTTGTCTCGTCTTTTGATAATTATTTTCAGTTTCTGCCAGATATTGCATGTCCTGCTGCTGCTGTTTCCATTGTTGTATTACAATTTATATCTGACTCCAAATATCTCACAATATTTAGATATCTTTTGAGATTGCAATGCTCTTTTCTCAGCTTTTTCTTGTTATATTTTTCTTAAGCATTTCTTCACTTTTTAGGTCTAGTTTCTTGAAGAATTTGGAGGCTTCTGTCGTAACTGGATAGCTCTTCAACTGGTTCCTGAGTACTCGATGGACTGCTGACACCTGTGCACATCTGTACCTTCTGAGATGATTGGGCCAAACTTGCAAGGATCTGGTAAATTGATATGTGTTATTTACAGCTTATTATTTGATTCATCTTCCTAATATATTTACATTGTTTCTCTATACACCTATATTTATTTTTCTATTGCCAATATCTTTATATTTCATTCCCATATCTTAGGTTTCCTTATTCTTTACTAAATCTGTACTTTATTCTATCTCTTCCGTATTTACTACTTTCTTATATATGTATGCTTTATTTTTAAACTCGTATTTTATACATATTTTTATATATTTCCTCAATTGTTTCAACTTCTGTATGCTTCTCAACAACTTTCCCTTAATTATTTCACTTTAGGTATGCAACTTTTCATAATTTATGTGAACACTTTATTCTATGTATTTTCATGCTTACGATTACATGACTAGTAATTTCATTATTTCCTTATCTAACACGCGGCAGTGATAAGATAATCTATCTATGTCTCTATGCTTATCTATCTATGCTTCATTTTATGACTAGCTTTATGTACAAAATATAGGAAATTATATTATTATTTATATAACCATGTATGCTCTTTTTTAAACACATTATATAAACATATTTTGCTTATACATTTTTCCATTATTTCACCTTATGTATGCTTTACATACACAACTTTTGCTTATATATTTCCTCACTATGTAGGTATACTTCTTATCTTATAAACCTCTTCTTCTGTATTTCTTCTCACTTTACATAAACAACTTTTCAACTTGTGTATGCTTCTCTTATATTCTCCATGCTTTACATAAACATTTCTTGCTTATGTAACATTTCACCTGAGAACTTTGCCCTTTTTGAGCCTTTGTGGTACCAAAATTTTTGCTAACATCCTTACTGTCAGTATAGCTATTTCAGTCCGTACGCTCCAATTTCCGATGCCTAAATTCTTTGCTTATCATTAAGATAATCTTTCGTTGCAGTCTTGTTTAGGCCGGAGAACATTTTACTTTATAATACTTCGTCGTATACACATATATTCCTCCTGTATATACTCTCAATACACAATTTTAATGGCAACTCAGTTTTTCTGCTTTTCTCGATTACTATAATCCTGCAACTGGGCCATTTACTTGTGCTTTATTATGAATATCTTCACCTTATTTTCACCTATTTAATTTTGCATACATAGTTTACTACTCTTTTCACTAATATTCACTTAACACGACTTATCCTAGTTTCTTTTTTCTTCATAACTCCTTCTATGTACTATGCTATGTGTATTGTCTATTTATATATAGTTCCTTAACCCCCTAAGTGTTTGTATCTATACTTTATCCTAATAACACTTGGGTATATATTATGCTTATTTATGTTTCACTATGTACAACTTTTATTTACATTGAGACTTTGATCCCACCTCCCATTAATGTTTTTGCATGTTTCTTCTTTAGCTTCGTATTTTACTTGCGTACTTGTTCCATATATAATTTAATTTCCTTATCTTTGTCGTCTTGACTAGTTTCTCCTTCTTCCTCCATGGTTTCCTTTAGTTTCTCCTATACAAATCTGTTGTATTGCTCCATTTTAATTTAACAATCAGTTGTATTTAATTTATTATCTTTTCCTTGCAGCTACGGACCTGGCCTTGGTCACACTATGCGGTTCTATTCTTGACCTTCCCCAACTAGCGGTGGCGCTTGGATTCAATGACCTTGCAGCTTTTAGCGTCCGCCGCAAGATGGCAACGTGTATGCAGGAATGAACGTAGCTTGAACGCGCGTAATTTAAAATTGCCTTATATTGTAAATAAAAATGTTTGAGTTTCATTAGTTTTATTTTGCCCAACAACACTGCGCGAAAGATTACAGGCGCGTGATTTGAATTGTTCAATTATAATTTAATTGTTTTTCCTGACCTATTATTTTTCTAACGTAAATTACGGCACGTCTCTACCACGTGGTTCTAATATCAATGACGTCGTCTATTGCGAAACCACTTGACGATAAAATGTTCACGATGTCTCTTGTAAAAAAATGTAATAAGATGGCTACTTGTACCCGAGTACTAGGTCGCGCATGGTTTGAGAGCGAGAGGTACTGTTTATAAAGTTCTTTGTTAATTGTATTATAATTTATAGTTTTTCTTAAGGGTTGGGTTTTATTTAAGAGCACTAAGAGATTTCACTAAACTTTTTAACTGACTATTTAGACATTTGTCTTTCTCAACACTCTGACAAACTTCTTGTCAAGACTTTACTATGGAGGTTGTGCAACCCCTGGCCCTAGCAGTCGTCAAGTGACTAACCGGTACCAGGTTTGGAAGGAAAGGAATGGAACCTAAAGCAGTCGTATGACTAACTTTAGGAGCGGATAGAACCCAGGAGGCAGTCGTCAAGTGACTAACCTTGGGAGCTGGAGGTGACACTAAAATCTGCCGAACTGAGAGTTCGGTAGCGTATTTATATAAAACAAAGTGATGATCATTGCATGCATAAGGTTCAAAGTCGCTCCCGTTGATTGCTCGCGTTGTTTATAGTTTGTCTTTAATGTTTATGTAACAATCTCCAAGTTCAGTTCAAACTTGCGACAGGTGATATTTGTTTAGTAGCTTATGCATTTTAGTAGATTACAATATTCTGTGGCAAAGCTTGATCGATGGGCATCTAAGTGTAGGCACAAATGCAAATTATTTGGCACAAATTTTAAGAATAGGCTTTTATAAAATTTACAAAATTAAACAGTCACACGAAACTCATGAAAATTTTTAAAAATGCAACAGGCTAAACCGATTAGTGCATCGTGTCTCTTAAAAGGGACGTTTATGGTTTTAGACGTTCAGTTGTTATAGAATTTACTAATTTATGTGCAAGTCAGTCCATCTAAAGAAATTGTAGCGTGACTTTGAAAAATCCTTTTTTAATAAGATTTTTTTGACAGTTAACTACAACGTTACTCGATGTGACAATAGCTAATAGAGAACGACATATTCTTACATAAAACGTTATCTTATTATAGTAAATTACAATATATAACTTAAATCAAATTCCTATCAGTGCATCTGCTGAGTGGACAGTTACAGAGGAATGATGTCATGCTGAATAGGCAATTCCCACAGGTACATGGCTACTTAACTCGTGCGAATGTATTCTTGTGTTTATGTGACTACGGACACAGAATTTTACTTCACTAAAAATAAAGGATAAGTTATTATTTTCTTCTGTACGTGTGATGATAGTATGATTTCTAAATGTTGGGAATATATTAGTTAGCCAACTTCTTGTAATTCCGCTAGCACTGTTATATTCAAAACCTGCAACGAATCTTGCACTCGAATCGAGTAAAAACCAGAAAGAAAATCTGGAACTATTGACGGACACACATTGCCCAGGGTCCAGAGTCATAAACAATCAGAGCAGGCCAGAACCATCAGCAAGGCATGCAAGGACAGAAAAAACAGATTGGAAAAGGGCCAACGAGATTGTAACATTTGAAAAAATTAAATGGGCAATAGGGGAATTCCAGCCTTATAAGTCCCCCCGGCCCAGATAGAATCTACCAAGTTCTGTTGCAGAAAGGGCAGTATATACTAATGCCATACATCTGCAAGATACTCAGAGCATGCGTAGCGTAGGGCCACACGCCAGCGATATGGCAAACGTCGAAGGTCGTCTTTTTACCAAAAATAGACGGGACACCTGACCAAACGGCAAAGTAATGCAGACCAATAAGTCTAACTCCATATCTGATTAAAACACTGGAAAAACTAGTCGATCGGTATATTCTCGACAACATTCTCTCAACAAATCCTCTTAACGAGCGTCAATATGCGTAAAAAACCATGAAGTCTACAGATTTAGCTCTGGACGATCTAAATCGACTCCTGATGAAGGCAATAGACGATAAGGGAGTGGCACCACCACCTTTCTAGACATCGTTCCAACCAAATCGCTGGTTAAGACACTCAAACACAAAGAAATTTCCCCCAACCATCTGCAACTGGATCCAAACAAACCTAAAGTATAGGATAATAACTGCCACCATAGGTGCGGATACGGTTACGGCGCGGGTGGGGAGGGGTCGCCCCCCAATGAAGGGTCCTATCACCACTACTGAAGCTATTCTGGTAGATAGTCTACTAGGCAAGATGAAAAAATGAACGATACTTCTGCCTATGCTACGCAGACGACTTAGTCATAGTAGTCAGGGGCAGGAACATGGGCTATGTTTCAATAAGAGCACAAAAGGCCTTGAACATAGTAAGCAAATGGTGTAAAGAGGAGGATCTGTCAGTTAATCCGTTGAAAACCACAACAGTCCAAAGCAACGAGCATTAAAGGATCTGAAAAATGCAATATGCAATGCTCAGCGGAATAATAATTCTCTTTTATAAGGAAGTCAAATACCTAGGTGTCACTGTTGACTAAGGCATGACTTGGGGACCGCAACGTCACTCAGAAAGCAAGATTGCACTGGGCAGATACAGGTGACTTTACGGGAGAAACTGGGGGCTGAGGCCCGAATTGAACCTCTGGTTGTACAAAATGATGGTAAGGTCCATGCTAACCTATGGCTCTATAGTCTGGGGCAGAAAGGCCCGCAAGCAGGTGCAATCATACAACTTGAGAGCGTACAAAGACTGGCATCTCTGCGCGTCTCAGGGATGATGAGAACAACCCTAACTGCAGAAACTAGAGGACAGCGAGGAGATCAAGTATCTCTTCGAAATGCCATCAGACGAAACAACCTCCTCCTATGGGTTTGATAGACCCTTCTGGGTAGCAATTGTAGGAAGATAAAAATGGGAGAGGGCCTAAGAGCAGTAAAGGTGTGGGAGCCGGGGCCCACGGACTAATATCTCCATAAACATGGGCAGTCAAGCCACAGTGTTCCAAGCATTGGTCGCGGCAATTCAACACTGCGCCATGGAGATAGAGAAATTGAACATTAGAAAAAGGAGGATAGTGATAGACTCCTACATTCAAGCCGCCTTAACAAACAGTTAGTGCACACAAGGTCAGAAACCGATAAACTTGAAAAACGGGGCGCAAGTAAGGTTATGTTGGGACCTGAGCCTTAATGCGGGATAGCAGGAGGGGTCTCCAAAACAGCGGTTAAAATCTGGATAGATAAACAATCTCTAAACTGGTGGTTACAAAGACCGGGACAACTACACGCCAAACAGTTCATAGAACACGGCTCCCCAAAATTCGCGGCAGATCTACTTAAGAAGAGTCGCAAGACGATAAAAATATTACTGAGTCAGATCGGTCTGGCAGGTAATAGCCATTGCAGGTTCTGTCAGGAGGAGGACGAAACTCCAAAACACGTGTGGTTCAAGTGTGAGGCTCTCTGCAGGCTCAGGTATGCAAGGCTGGGAGAGACCAAACCCGGACCTGCAAAGTACATGTAGAAGCTGGTACTCCACTTGTGGAGTCTGATTAGGAAGACCAGACTGGTTGAGGTCCTCTAAGCATAGGCTGCAGTGGCAGCGTCAATCTTTTTTATCGTTAATGGCATTTTCGTTTTTATATATTGCGATAGTCTTAAGAATGTATCTTTTTTTGGTTTTGGCTTGGCTATTAATTATCTTTGATAGCTATTATTTTTTCATGTCAGATGAGAGCTGCTGTGTTTTTTTATCATATTTGTGCTCTTTCAACCGACGTTACTGCTTAAGTCCAGAAACTCAACGTTACTAATGAAGAATTAGCTGATCTAGGTCTTGGTGAATTTAAACCAAATCTATTAGATTATCTTCATTTAACGTCTCTTGGGAGAGGGATAAACATTTTTATTTCTATGTTTATTAGAAATGATTTACGATCAGTTAAAATCTCTTTTATAATAAGAATTTTTATTTTATGGAACTTAATATTAATTTTTATTTTCGTTATTTTTTGTTAGAAACGCAAACCGATATTATATATTGGATAAATTGAGTAATTATTACTTTTGTCCACCAATTTCCAGCCATTAATACGATATTAGTAGAACGATTTGGAAACATTTAGTATTGTTAAACCGATTTCGGAACCGAGTTCCGTAATATATTCTAGTGTTTAAAAAAAACCGGTTTTTTTCAGATGAGGAAAAAAACCGAATAAAAAACCGGTTTTTTTCGAAAGAAACCGGTTCAAAACGGAAAAATATCTTTGAGTTTTTGTAAATACAATAAAACTGAAAATTGTGATTTATCGGTGATATATTGAAAAAAAAAACAAAAAACTAGAATTTTTTTTTTTTTTATGGCAGTGGCACACACACTAAAGGTAGATCCCATGGCGCTCGACGAGCGGTGTGTGTGCGAAGATGTTGATTGACACGGTTCTTGTATATTTGTAGGTTGTAATTAGTGGGAAACAGATGTCCTGGAAGTGAGTTCCACAGTGATGCAGTGCGCCAGACAAAGGAGTTCTGGTAAAGCGATGTTCTAGGTGTTTCTAGTTGTACGACGAACTGGTGCGCCCCTGCCGTCTGTCGGGACTGCCTGACAGGAGTTGCCAGGGGCGGGATTACGTGTGCCAAATCCTGGGAACATCTGCCGTGAAAGTATCTGTAAAACAGAGACATCTCGGCCACATGTCTGCGATGTTCCAGACTATCCAGATTCCGGGTCAACTCCGGATCGCCGACGAGACGCACAGCCCTCTTCTGAATGGAATCCAGCAGCTCTAGGGTATGCTTTGGTGCGGCACCCCAGATATGTGAGCAATATTCTAAGCACGGTCTTATTTGCGCTTTGTACAGCAAGAGCAACTGCTGCGGTGTATAGAGTTTTTTGTTGCGAAATAGCGCACCAAGCTTCTGGGAGGTTGATTTTGCGATGATAGCAACATGGTCATGCCATGACATATTACTGTTGACCGAGACACCCAGCAGCCCGATTGACGAGGATGAAGGAATGGTCGATCCTGTCATAATGATGTCAGCGCCCGCTGTGTTGGCTCTCTTAGTAAACGTTGCTGCTTGGGTCTTTGCTGCATTGAACTGGGCCAAATTTCGGTCGCCCCAAGTTTGAACTTTCTCCAGGTCTTGATTAATTGCTGTAATCTGCTGCTGTCTGCGGTGATGAGTCTCAGTCGCTGGTAAGGGTTTTTCTGATCTAAAGTGGAAGACAAGGGTACTGTCATCTGCCAAACTGTAAACAGGATTATTCGTTTCGATCAGCAGGTCATTAATACAGATGAGGAACAGAGTTGTTGAAAGTATTGCGCTCTGAGGCACGCCCGCGTTGATGGTGAATGTGTCCGAGATGTGTCCATCGACTGCAACGTGTAGGGATCGGTTCTTAAGGAAACTGACCAGCCAGCTGCAGAGGGAGGCGGGCAGTCCCAAGGACGGCAGTTTGTTGAGCAGTCCGTCATGCCAAACTCTGTCGAATGCCTTTGAAATATCCAACGCAATCGCTCGAGACTCTCCGCAGTTTTCAATTGCCCTACTCCATATATGAGTGACATAGGCCAAAATATCTCCTGTCGATCTCTCTTTGCGAAAGCCGTATTGATTATCGCTGATTATTCTGTTGTTCTCGAGGTATTTGAGTAGTTGCTGGTTGACTACACGTTCCATGACTTTGGAGATTATTGGAAGCAAGGCAATTGGGCTATAGTTTGAGGGCGTGGTTTTCTTGCCTTTTTTTGGAACAGGTTGCACTCGAGCGACTTTCCAAGAGGATGGGTAAATTCCTTGTCTGTAAGAAAGAGAAAAAAGCCTGGAAAGAACGGGTGTTAGTTCGTTGGCGCAGTTCTTTAGCACGATGGCAGGTATTCCGTCCGGTCTTTAAGGATTTTGCGAATATCACGGTGAGAAAACTTGACTTCTGCCATGGTAGCGTTGATGTTCGGTATAGTGGGGAGAGTCTTGCCTTGGGGCACGTCTAAGGTAGAGTGCGATGAAAACATTTTGGCGATCATATTTGCTTTTTCCTTGGCTGTATTCGCCGTGATGCCACGTTCGTCCGTCAAAGGTGGGAGAGACGTTTTTGTAAAGTTGTTACTTACTGCCTTTGCTACCGACCAGAAATTCCTGGAGCCACTGGGGCATTGCAAAAGTTTATTCCTGATCCTTTGATTGTGTTTGTCCTTAGTTTCGTCGATCACACGCTTGCACTGGTTTCTCGCTTCGATAAAATAATTGCGATTTTCAGCGGTCTGATTTTGCTGCCAGTACTTGTAGGCTTGCTGTTTCCTACCCACAGCTCTTTCGCATCTTTTGTCGAACCAGGGCTTTCCTTTTGATGGTAACTTGATGGAATTTGGGATGTATGCTTCCATTCCTGAGGAGATTACTTGCATGATCTCTTCGCAGCAGTCTGACGGGTCGTCAGTGGCAAAGCAGACGTCGAGCTAAGGAAAATCTAGGTAAAACTGCCTAAGATCGTCCCAGTTTGCAGAATTGTAATGCCAGATTTTGCGAGGCAATGGTGGATCCTTCTGTATGGGTGGCAATTCACAAACCGTTGTAATAAGTTTGTGGTCGGAGGTACCTAATGGCGGACCAACTGTAACCTTGTACTAGTCAGGATTGGTGGTCAGAAAAAGATCCAGGAGGGCGGCGAACTCGCCCCTTTCTGAGATTCGGGTTGGTTCGTCTACAAGTTGAGTAAGCCCGCAGCTGATGGCAAATGCTTCAGCTTCTCTACCTTCGTTGTCGGTCTTATTGTAATGTTTGAGCCAGTTGGTGTTGTGGGCATTGAAGTCTCCCAGAACAATTATTTCTGAACTAAGGTAATCGACCTGTATTGAGTCAAAAGTGGTAGCTAGTGTTGAGAAAAAGCTTTGGTAGGCTCTATCGCTCGGAGGGCGATAGAGACAACATATAAACTTGGTTAATCCCTTGGCGGTGAACTTGAGCCACATGACGTCAAGGTTGTTCGGTTCGAGTGTTTCCTCGCGATGACATGAAAGGTCGCTTCGGACAAAAAGGCATATTCCGAACTTATATCTAAATCGGGTATGTAAGTCGTAACCAGGATAGAGGTAGTTCACTGTTGTTGTTGTAGAACATACTTGTGTTTCTGTAAGGGCTAATATGTGTGGTCTATTTGCTTGTAGATGTTGGTGTACCGAATTTATGTTTGTATTTAGGCCTCTTATGTTGCAGAAATCTATTCTAAATTGGTTCGGTATCTTTGCTGTCTGTGAAATGCGGAATGAAGGGCTCCCAGGGCCACCCAGCGCCCGGAGATCCGAATGGCCGGGGAGTTTACCTCCGGAATATTTTGATCCTGGAAGCACCATCATGTCCATATACTCCTACTGTGAAACCCGGGATCACCAGCGCGGGAGCGGAATGTGATTTGGGAAAACCACTTAGCGCTCCCCAATTCTGGTGGGGTGGTCTTTCACCGGACGATGCGAGTAGGCTTATGCATCTACCACCTAGGGCCGCTTCCACTCGAAGCATCGGCCTCAGACTCATTCCTTTGGCGGTCCCTAGTCTGACAGGGGTAAAAATGGGGTTTGTTGGATCACTCCCCAGTGATCAGCTCCAGACTTTGTACTTTGGTGTTCTCCAGCCTGGAGGAGGACGATGGGATTTGATGGGCCACATCCCGTGGCAACTCGGAATGGCGGGGGCGTCACTCCCCGTAATCAAACTCCTCTCACCAGTTTGACGTTCCTGCCAGCCAATACAATGCAGTTCCTCTTGTCACAAACTGTCATTGATCAGCTCCAGACTTTGTACTTTGGTGTTCTCCAGCCTGGGGGAGGACGATGGGATTTGATGCGCCATATCCCATGGCAACTCGGAATGGCGGGGGCGTCACTCCCCGTAATCAAACTCCTCTCACCAGTTTGACGTTCCTGCCAGCCAATACAATGCAGCCCCTCTTGTCACAAACTGTCATTGATCAGCTCCAGCCTTTGTACTTTGGTGTTCTCCAGCCTGGGGGAGGACGATGGGATTTGATGCGCCATATCCCATGGTTGCCCACAGTTGCCCTTTTATAATATGCCAACATATGATGATATTAAATACCTAGTAATAGTCGAACCAATATTCATCTACTACTGTTTCAAGTTTCAATTAGTTAATATATTTTACTTTATTGGTACCGATTCTACCGAATACATACAGCCACTAAGTTTATCGATCATCGATCCTTCCGTGGCAAACACCAGACACACAGAGCGACTCGATTTTGTTTAACTCATTTTTTTGTGATTTGTGAATTGAAAAGGTAGGATATATTATGTATAACAATATTTTTGGCAATTATTATATGTAAATTTATAGTTTCTTAACTCTAATTCACAATATTCACATTTATGATACAATGTACAACAACAAAGTGTGAGGTTACGTTCTTTTGTTTATATTAGGGAGGAGAGGTACCATAAATTCAGTTTTAATTCCTATGCGCAAAGTAGATACGAAAAGCAATTTTTGAGTAATTTTATTGTTTTAATTTTTTGTAGACGACGTACCATGCCTAGAATCAAAACGGATATTTGGAAATTTTTCAAAAAATCGAAAAATGATCAACGAAAAAATATAGTAATTTGCAACTTTTGCACGCAAACTTATGCTTTTCCTAATGCTACAAGAATGACAAAACATATATTGCATTGCAAAAATTGTCCTAGCGATATTCGAAAGAATCTGGAACTAAATGTTAAAGGTAAATTTAAAAATTGTATATTATTATCACAGGCTAAAAAACATTTTTTTAGGTAAAACTGGCCAATCGAGCCAGCTTTCCCAATCTCAGGACATTAGCTTAGAATCTGATAATTATCCTCATACTACTGAAACTCCCGATCACGATAATATTGAACATTCATGTAGGGTGACAACATTAGATTGGAAAAATGCCGATAACGAAATAGCATCGACGTCAAGCACTTCAAGCTTAACAAGTTGCACTAGTGATGTCATTGATGGCAATAGTACGACAAAAAGAATAACTACAGGAAAACAAGGTTATGCAGCTACAAAAGCAAAAAGACTGGCAACAGAACAATTAAAGATAATGTCCTTTACAGACAGAATGTCGAAAAAGACCAGGATCAAATAGATCAAGCTTTTGCACGGGCAATATATGCCGGAGGTTTGCCGCTATCAATTTTTTCTGATAACCCCCAATGGAACGTTGCATTTAAAATGTTACGTCCATCCTATAAACCACCAAACCTTCATAGCCTTAGAAAGCCATTATTAGAGGCTGAATATTCTCGAGTAATGACAATTGCAAAGGAGAAAATTGGGAAAGCTCAGTGTCTCACACTTATTTCAGATGGTTGGACAAATATTCGCGGAGACGGAATAGTAAATTTTCTACTAGCAACACCTAGTATTGTATTTCTAAAAGCCATTGTCCCTGGTGAAAATAGGGAAACAGGACAGTACATTGGACAGGAATTCATAAAAACTATACTAGAGGTTGGAAGTGGTAACGTACTGTTACTCGTTACAGACAATGCAAGTAACATGCAATTTGCCTGGAATATGATTAAATGCGAATTTCCACATATATTTACTATCGGCTGTGTAGCCCACGGACTTAGTTTGTTGGCTAAAGATATAATGAGAATTCCGCGACTCTCTAGTTTAAGAAATAAGGCAAAAAAGTTAGTGAAAAGTATAAAGAATAAACGGGTACCTCTTGCAATATTTCGTAAAAAGCAAAAGGAGAAATATGGAGAGAATGCAGTATCTCTAAAAATGCCAAACCCCACAAGGTTTGCAAGTGATGAAATTATTTTTAACTCCCTAATACAAAATAAAGCTGCTTTGCAAGTAACCGCTATAGACGAAGCGGTTAAGATGGATAACGACATTAAAAATTATATTCTAGATGATGGTTTTTGGCGAGATATTGCTATTGCGAAAAATTTATTGAAACCTATAGCTAAAGGAATACAAGTCTTAGAAGGTGACTTGCCTCATTTATCTCTTGTCCCTAGAGTCTTGATGGACATTAAGCAACAAACAATAAACATATTGCAAGCATCTATGTCCTCAGGGTCACCATTAAATAGTAGTTCCTGCAACACGATACTTAAACAACTTCAAAAACGATTTGATTTCTGTTGTAAAGATATTCACAAAGCAGCGTATTTCTTAGATCCTCGTTTTAGCGGCGAGGGTCTAACAGACGATGAGTGCTTAAATTGTTTGGAAATATTTAAACATATTTCAAGTTACCTTAATCTAAATACAAATGATGTAATTGCTAATGCAACTGAGTTTAAATCAAGATCCGGATTTTATTCAAGACCGATATTATGGGAAGTTGCTTCCCAAGACGACTGTAATCCATTGGTGTGGTGGCAGGGACTTTGCTCAAAAGAGCCCATACATCCAATAGCCTCTCGTTTGTTACAGTTACTTCCAACGTCTTCCAGCTCTGAAAGAAATTGGTCTTCGTTTGAACATATTCATTCCAAAAAAAGGAACAGATTAACTAATGAAAGAGTAGAGAAATTGGTTGCGGTACGAAGCAACCTATACTTAATAAACGATACTGATGAACCAAAATCAAAAACACAAAGTAGCAATTGCCAGTATTATTTGAAAGTAAAACCAACGTCATTGAATATAGATTTCGACGATGATGATCAGTTGATTTATCAATACAAAGCAGATGATAGTCTAACAGATCAGTCAGATACCTACTCCGATTATTCCGAATCGGAGACGGAAGATGTACATTCACATTCTGACTCGGAATAATTGCCGTTTACCATATGTAGGAGATTTTTTGTTTTATTATTTTAGGTTTTTAACTGAGACTGCTTTTAATTTTTATAGTTTCCATTTAGAATTAGGAAGAATTAATGTTTATTTTTTACTCTATTTGTTTATTATTTAGTTGTTTGTTATTTGTTCCTAAGAGTTAATGTATGTTGTTTTATTTTTAAGTTTAAGAATACTTTTTTTTGTTAAAAAGTAATAAACTAATTACATGTTTTAATTACCATTTTAGTAGTTTCTTTACTTTCTTTAATGTTTAAAAATGTTTCCATAAAAAAACAAGCGTTTCCACTTTTTATCCTCTTGAACAAAGAAAATATAAGAAAAACAATTTATTTTAACCAAGGTATTTTTTTTTGGGAAAAAAGCCAAAAAAAACCGCGGTTTTTTTTCGGGAAAAAAACAAACCGAAAAAAACCGCGGTTTTAGTAGTTAGTAACCGTAACTTTCATGAATTCTGGATATTGTTGCAGTCAATTTAGCAAAATCGAATTAAATGACTCCCAAAACAAGGTAACTCCAAATTTGCTGGATATTTTAGTATGTATTATTATCTTCGGAATATTAATGTGATTTTGATGAAGATTATTCAAGCAAGTCTTTTATTAAAGGTTCCATTTCAGAGATTTATCAGCCGTTTGCTCTACGTTATTGTATGTGACGCGTACCTAGGCATTTAATTTGGAAGGTATTGAGCCGACATTAATGAAGCTTTGACTAAAAGACGCGCGATATTAGTTTACATATAGAGAATAAGTCACATACATCCCTATACGCAGGTTAAGTATACTCAAGCTATGTTGACATGGTTTAAATTGTCTAAGATTATCTCAGGATACGCTAAAGTGATTTTGACGAAAGGGACATTGCGTCCTAAAGAGCAGCAGCTTTTTAAAAGCTTTCACTATATAATCTTCCTACTGCTCGAATTACTGCCGGAAATATTTCCGAGAGCATGAATTTTTTCCGGTTATTAATTCAAGAATGTGAGAGATTCGGTAAGAAAGTTTTACACCAAAATAATATCAAAAATTATAGCATGATATTTCCTTTAGAAAATCCAGTAGGAAACTAAAACTACCAAGTAGGTCCCCTTCCATGATGGCGGCCGATACACAGTCATTAGTAAACAAGCTCTTGCGTTTTAATAAGAATGAACTAGTAGATATAATAGTTTTGCGTAAATTACCTGATAGTGTGAGTGACTGCGAAGCTCTGAAGTATATCCAACCAAATTTTTGTGGAATTAGTGGCCACAATAAAGAAACGGAGGATATTTTCATCGTCGCTGAATCAGATTGTCAAGCTACACAATCTATACGCACACACAGTGAGTACAACTTTTTGTTAAGGGAGTTAGAACCCAAAAATAAATTAATAACACACTTAGAGTGTCGCATTAATGAGCAAATTGAGTTAATTAAGATGCATAAATTGATTAACCAAAATAATCTTACTGTAAATAAGCAACACGAAATGATACAAGTGCTGCCGCCTCCCGGCACTGTGACGAAACCGAAAAACACCATTCCAAATAGCACGGCCGGCCTTACCAGTGAGCAATCGGAACCAAAGACATCGCCGCCGATGTTGCCGTCTCAATCACGAAATACAAGTGCAGGGAGGCCAAAAAGCGATCGACAAGGAGCAGCTTGTCTGAATATCGACAGCGAGGATCAGCAGCAAGAGCAAGAGTCACCTTTCATAGAGGTCGTGAGGAAACCGCGCCGGAATACAAACAAACCCATTGTAGGAAGCAGCAGCGCCACAAGTAGCGGTCTTCTACCCAGAAATACCCTGGTGTTTTTACATGTGTACAAGTTGCATCCAAGTACAACAACCGACATATTAACCAAGTACCTCAGACAACATTTTCCGGAAGCTCAGGCTGAACAGCTGCAGTCTCAATATCCGAACTACTATGCATCTTTCAAAGTGACATTGGATGAAAGCCATTTCCAAAAAGCCTTAGAACCCTCTCTTTGGCCAAAGGGTGTACACGTAAATAGATTTTTTCACCGACGAAGGGTTCAAGCCCTAAAAACATAGATTTGCGTCAGCCTACCGAATCCAATCTCGACATCAGTGCTTTCCACTTGAATGTGCAAAGCTTAAACAAAAAGACTGATGTATTGTCAGCATTTTTGGAACAATTCAGCTTTGACGTCCTTTGTCTTACAGAGCACTTTTTGAAAGAAGATACTATTAAGTATATTAACTTATCAGGGTATAGTTTACTTAGTTATTATTGTAGAAGTAAATACATACATGGGGGGTTTGTATTTTTGTTAAAAATATGTTATGTTGCAAACCCTTGGATTTGTCCTCTTATAGTGAGGAGTTCCACTCGGAATTTTGCGGTGTTGAACTTAGAGATGTGATCATTATTGGCATCTACCGCTCTTGTAAGCATGGGGATTTTAATATCTTTTTAAATAATTTGGAGGGTCTTTTGAATTACGTGCACAGAAAATTCAATAGGAATATTGTTTTAATGGGCGATTTTAATGTCCATTTTGATAAGCCTTTTCTACCTACTGTCAGTGGTTTGCTGGAGCTGTTTAAGTCTTTTCATTTAAATCAAACCATTTTTCAACCAACCAGATTTGATCTGAATTCATCTAGTTGTATAGACGGCATTTTCACTAATATAGTGAATTTTAACACTGATGTCATAAATGCGGGCTTCTCCGATCATTTGGGGCAAAGTATTTATTTTAATTCTTCTATCATAAAGCCTACTTCTGACTTTATCTCAAGAAAAATAACCCGCAAGGGCCTAAATAAACTCAGGGACTGTATAGTGAGGGCGGACTGGACAGTTTTTCACCGGGAGGATACTACGCCTGATGTCATGGGTAAATTTTTGACTGACTTGTACTGCTTAAATATCGATAATCTATTCCCCTTAAAATTCATACAGCGCAAAAATAATAAATTGCCTTTAAACTGGTTCAATGACGACTTAAGAAAAATGCGAAATCAGGTAACGAGCCTTAAAATAATTAGTACGGCAAAGCAATGTCCCTTGTATAAAAAGCTTTATACGTATCACTATAAATCTTACTGAAATTCGATCACGGCGGCTAAAAAACAGGCATGCGACAAATTCCTATTGAGATCAACGAATAAATCGAGAGCCGCTTGGAAATTGATAAATAGCGGAAAAAATAATAATATAAATAAATCTAAAAATAGCGGTTTAACACCAGATGATTTCAACACTTTTTTTGCGGGGATCGCTGGTGATATTGTTGCTAGCCTACCTGATAGTGGTTTTAGTGCATCAGAACTTTTACAGGGTGTACCAACCAGAAATAAAACATTTTTTCTTTTTCCAACAACTGAGTCGGAGGTCAGGAGGTCCTTTCAAGAAATCAATAACTCTTCTTCTTTTGATATTTATGGGATCAATTACAGAATATTACAGGACACCTTTGAGCATGTTTTAATGCCTCTAACTGTATTAATTAATAAATGTTTTCATGTGGGCGTATTTCCAAAATGCTTTAAAATTAGTAAGGTTATACCCCTCTATAAAAAGGGTGACATGAATTCCTTAGATAACTACAGACCAATAAGCATTGTACCCTTATTTGGTAAAATTAATGAGCGAATAATAAAAAATAGATTAGTCGAGTTTTTGGAAGAAAACGATATCTTGTGCGGTGCACAGTTTGGTTTTAGGAGGGGATTCTCCACCACTAAGGCTGTTTTAAGGGTTCTTGAGGGCGTGGTTGAGGGTCTGGAGAGGGGAGAACATGCTGTTCTTTCCCTCTGTGACCTATCCAAGGCCTTCGACTGCGTTTCCCATGACATCCTATTACAAAAGCTTGAGCATTACGGTGTACGAGGAGTCCCTTTAAATCTAATGAAAGAATATCTTGAGGGGCGCACTCAGTATGTTGAGTTGGACGGCAGATTATCTGAATCTTGCAAAATATCCAGTGGAGTTCCGCAGGGGTCCATTCTAGGACCTCTGTTGTTCATAGTTTTTATAAATGACCTTTGCTATTTCATGACACTCGCATTAACTGTTAAGTTTACCGACGACACCACTTTTGTTTCGTACTGTAGGGATGTATCTCTTTTGGACCGGGTATCTGCTTCTGTTGTTGATGAGGCACATACGTGGTTTAACTCTAACAAATTAAAATTAAATAGAGTGAAAACTCAGAAATTACTGATCCCTACCGATAACTCACTTACCATGAATAATTCGGTTAGGCTACTGGGCATCACTATTGATGACAGTCTTAACTGGCCCTGTCATATTAATGTCCTTGGTGGGGAGCTCTCCAGTCTAACTTTTTTGTTTCGTCGTTTGAGAACCTTTGTGGGTTTTGATATCCTGAGAGTGTGCTATTTTGGTCTGTTTCATTCAAAAATGTCGTATGGGGTTGTGTTATGGGGCAACAGTTCTTATGCATTAAAAATATTTAGACTTCAAAAAAGAGTGGTTCGTATTCTGAGCAATGCCGCTTATAGGGACCACTGCAGGCCCATATTTAAAGAACTTAAAATCATGCCTCTTCCATGTGTTTTTATCTATTTTAGCCTTATTGAAATTCATGAAAAGAGAGGCACTATCAGCTCGTCAAATAAGTTGCATACTTATAATGTGAGAAAGGACGTACTTACTATTCCCAAGTATAGGCTAACAAAATCAAAAAACAACTCATTGAATTTGCATTTGTACAATATTCTTCCGAGTGGGGTTCAACACTATAAACTTTCTAAGTTTAAGACGGTAATAAAGCGTTTTTTGCTGAAACACTGTTTCTATTCTGTAAATGAATTTTTATCATATTCAAATTTTAATGAACTTTTATAAAAAAAAAAGATTGTTTGTCGTATATATGTTATTTTATCGTTCATGTTATATTTTTATATAATTGTTTTTATTTTTTTTTTCTGACTTGCTATAATGTGTATTTTTGTACAGAAATAGTCAAATAAAGGATTCTATTCTATTCTATTCTATTCTGTCAGCAGGTAAATTAAGTGTCAATGACCCGGTGCAATGTCACATTTTTTGCTTTAGTTTTGTGGCATTTTTGTAGAATGTCTCGTTTTGGGAAAGAAAGTGTGGACATTATAAGACAAGAAGTTCAGAATTTAACACCATATAAGTGCCTTTTCACCCCATGCCGAATAAGATCATCCGGTTTACGGATATCCGGTCGCGAGGTACGAGACATTAAATGAAAGCCTTCACATGTTTGTCGGACAGTCGGACGCCTGAAATGTGCTGAATAAACCTGGTATCCGACGTCGGATATCTGATGTCGGACTCGTGTGAGACGGGGCTAATACTAAAAGGAATAAGGCAAATGT
>MU193053.1:499-25741 GCA_016904865.1 Pissodes strobi
ATCAGCTTGGTCACCTTTTTTAAAGAGAAGTATTACCTCGCTTCTTTGCCAGTGTTTGGGTATCCCTTGTTCTTCGATGCACTTATTAAGTAGAGTTCTTATTGCTTCTCAAAAGCTCGCTCCCTGCTATTTTTAAGATTTCAGTAGTTATTCCGTCTTCCCCTGGACATTTTTTGTTTTTCATTTGTTTTAAGGCCATTTCTAGTTCGTTTTGATTTATTTCTGGAATTTCCTCTGAGCCTATGTTTAGAATTTGTCTTTTTTCTTTGATTGGGTTTGGAAGGGTGGTCGAGTAGAGGTCTGTATAAAATTGTTCTATTACTTTCGCTATATCTTCTTTTTCTGTGGCAAGATTGCTCGATTTATCTCGCAGTTTTATTATTTTTGCCTTCGCTTGTGACAATTTGGATTTTAGTACCTTCATACCTCTATTTTCTTCTATGGTGTTGTTTATTAATTCCGTATTATATTCTCTTACATCCTTTCTAGTATCTTTTTTTATTTTCATTGTTAGCTCTTTATATCGTTGTGAGTTTCTTTCTGTGGTTCTCCTTTCCTCGAGAAGTTTTAATGTATTGGCACTGAATTTGTTTGTTTTTTGTTTTTGGAATAGAATCTTTTTAGTAGCGGTCTGTATACTAGTCACGATCTTTTCATTTAGTTGGTCTATATCCATGGTCTTCAGAGAATCTGATGGCTCCAGTTTATCCTTTAGTGCTTTCTGAATTTGTTGTTGATTTTGCTTGAGAATGTCTAAAGTTTATATATTGTTTTTTGACCCCTTTACCATGTTTTTCCTTCTTTTCTTAAGTTTATTTGGAAGGTGGCTCTTACTAATCTGTGGTCACTGCCTGTGTCAAACTTATTAAGTACGGATACGTTTTTGCAAGATGTTTTCTTGTTTGTAAGGATAAAATCGATCTCGTTTCTTGTGCAACCGTCCGGACTTTTCCATGTCCATCTTCTCTGGGGTTGTTTTTTGAAGAATGAGTTCATGCAGTATAGTTGTTCGCTTTGTAAGTATTCTATCAATTTCTCACCTCTTTCATTTCGACGCCTCAAACCAAAATTTCCGATATTTAATGGATCTCCTTCTTTTTGTTGTCCGAGCTTTGCATTGAAATCGGCTGTTACTAATTGTGTATTTTCTAGTTGTTTGGCTCTTGTTATATCCTCGTACGATTGTTCAATTTCTTCATCCGTTGAGGCAGTTGTAGGTGCATATACGTGTATAATCTGCATTCTAAATTTCTGGCTCAGTTCTAAAATGATATACAGGGTGCTACAAATTCGTTTCTTTGTATGGGTATCTCGAAAACCGTAAGAGATACGAGGTCGGTTAAATTGGGGCAAAGTTGCGCAATTTAAAGGTGATTGACATGCCGTCGAGAAATTTAGAAAATTCCGTCTACTTCCGGAGATATCCGTAAAAAACCGAAAATGATTTATTTTATTTTTATTTTTTCCTGCCTTTGTTTGAAAAGATAAAGTAAAATAAATGTCACATTCTTATTGCCACTTTTTCTCCTCTACAAGCTGGCGGTATCAAATTTTAAATCCGACGTTTCGCTCTCGGGCCCTCTTCACCAACTTAATTTTTTTTAAATGCGGACCTGGATTTTTATCTAATTTTTAAAAAGCCTTTGGTCTCCCAAAACCAACGATGTATCGCACTTGTCCGATAGTGGTAACAAATATTGTCATAAGTGAAATCGGGTCAGAAAAGATCGCCCCATCTCTGTCTAACACATTATCTCTTATGGAAAAAATCTAGATTTGTTGATTTATTGATAAGTGCGATACATCGTTGGTTTTAGGAGACCAAAGGCTTTTTAAAAAGTGGATAAAAATTCCAGGTCCGTATTTAAAAAAATGAAGTTGATGATGGGGGCCCGAAAGCGAAACGTCGGATTTAAAATTTGATACCGCCAGCTTGTAGAGGAGAAAAAGTGGCAACAATAATGTGACATTTATTTTACTTTATCTCTTCAAACAAAGGCAGGAAAAAATAAAAATAAAATAGATGATTTTCGGTTTTTTACGGATATCTCCGGAAGTAGACGGAATTTTCTAAATTTCTCGACGGCATGTCAATCACCCTTAAATTGCGCAACTTTGCCCCAATTTAACCGACCTCGTATCTCTTACGGTTTTCGAGATACCCATACAAAGAAACGAATTTGTAGCACCCTGTATAGAACTCGGTTTGAGATTGAATGCATTTTTGTTACTGCATGTTTTATGTATTTATTTATTAGGATGGCAGTACCTCCCAATGAGGATTCTGTATTGTTTTGGTATAACAGGTGACCAGATTTCAGGTTGGTAGCTTTTTGTCCTTTGCTTCTTGTTTCGCAAAGTCCTAGGATGTCCCATTTAATGTTCTTTAGTTCTTGTTCTAGGCATGTTCTATCTGCTTCTTCACGCATCGTTCTTATGTTATATGTTACCACTCTCAGTTGCCTAGTTTTTCTTGAGTTAAGTTTAGTGTTCTGTTCGTTTGAATAGTTTTGGTTTTTAGTCGACTTCTTGCTCCCCCCATATTCCTTGGAGCAGACTGACAGCGTGCCGTCAGTGTGGGATTCCGAATTTGTCATTCGACCCACCTGGGGACTATTTTCAGGTATCGACATTTCTTTCCATTACTTGAAGGGGGTTGGCCGTTTCTTCGCCACGCTGGCCGATGCGGGTTGGCGAGTGGTTGTGGGGTATTGGGGTGGGGGAAACTAGGTTTGGATAGGATACTGAGGGGGGTGGGACAATGATTTCCCCCGTTTGGTCTTGGGAGATAAACCAAGGCTCGCGTGGGCAGGGGCGCATCCCTGAAGTAAGCCTGTCGTCTATCGGGACCATAGACGAGTACCTACCCGATACCCGATACTAAGTTAATGGTGCGAAACTTATCAATTCCAAATCCTTTTCAGAAACATCTAATACAGTTGTTGCTTCGTGGTTTCTTTTAGCTTTAGATCATCCACATAGACTAATTGGTTCGACTTAAATGTCATCTTATCATTTCCTTTGATGTTAAATTAGCATTTGATATTAAATTAGCATTTGATGGAGTTCGGCATTTTATACAGGGGTCTCAAGCAAGTCAAAATCAAAGAAATCATATGGAATCATCCTGAAACGTGTCTCTTTTCATGTTGATAGTGTCGGTGCTCAAAGTGAATTCTGGATCGTAAATGTATAATTCTGTGCAAAATATTTGATACAGTTGTTGCTTCGTGGTTGCTCTTAGCTTTAGATCATCCACACAGAGTAAGTGATTCATTTTAAGTGTCATCTTATCATTTCCTATGATGTTAAATTCCTATTTGGTGGAGTTCGGCATGTAAGATAGGGGTTTTAGAGCAAGTCGAAATAACAGCAGATTTAATAAATCACTCTGAAACGTGTCTATTTTGATGTTGAAAATGTCGGTGTTCAAACTGTCATTAATTTTAAATTATGTGCGAAGCATTTGATACAGTTGTTGCTTCGTGGTTCCTTTTAGCTTTAGTTCATCCGCATAGAGTAAGTGATTCAAATAAAGTGTCATCTTATCATTTCCTTTGATGTTAAATTAGCATGTGATGGAGTTCGGAATTTTAGACAAGGGTCTCAGAGCAAGTCAAAATCACAGCAGCTCTATGGAATCAACCTGAAACGTGTCTCTTTTGATGTTAATAATGTCGGTGTTCAAAGTGAATTCTTATAATTCTGTGCGAAACATCTGATACAGTTATTGCTTCGTGGATCCTATTAGCTTTAGATCATCCACATAGAGTAAGTGATTCAACTTAAGTGTCATCTTATCATTTCCTTTGATGTTAAATTCATATTTGGTGGAGTTCGGCATTTTGGATAGGGGTCTCAGAGCAAGTCAAAATCACAGCAGACCTATGGAATCACCCTGAAACGTGTTTTTTTTTATGTTGATAATGCCGGCAATTAAAGTAAATTCTGGCTCATTAATTTATAATTCTGTGCGAAACATTTGATACAGTTGTTGCTTCTTGGTTCCTCTCAGCTTTAGACCATCCACATAGAGCCAGTGATTCAACTTAAGTCCCATCTTATCATTTACTTTGATATTAAATTCCTATTTGGTGGAGTTTAGTATGTTAGATAGGGGCCTCAGAGCAAGTCAAAATCACAGCAGATCTGAGGAATCACCCTGAAACGTGTCTCTTTTGATGTTGATAATGTCGGTGTTCAAAGTGAATTAATTCTAGATTATTAATTTATAATTCTGTGCGAAACGTTTGATAGAGTTGTTGCGTTGTGGTCCGTCTTATCATTAGATCACCTACATAGGGTAAGTGATTCAATTTAAGTGTTATATCATTTCCTATGATATTAAATTCATATTTGGGGGACTCAGCATGCTAGACAGGGGTTTCAGAGCAATTCAAAATCACAGCAGACCTAAGGAATCACTCTGAAACGTGTCTCGTTTGATGTTGATAATATCGGTGTTCAAAGTGGATCATTACATTATAATTCTCTGCGAAACATTTGATACAATTGTTGCTTCGTGGTTTCTTTTAGCTTTAGATCATCCACATCGAGTAAGTGACTCCATTTAAGTCTCATCTTTTCATTTCCTTTGATGTTAAATTCCTATTTGGTTGAGTTCGGCATGTTAGACAGGGGTCTCAGAACTCTCAGAGCAAGTGAAAGAAAATCACAGCAGACCTATGGAATCATCCTGAAATGTGTCTCTTTTGATGTTGATAATGTCGGTGTTCAAAGTGAATTCTGGGTCATTAACCCCCCCCCCCCCCCCCCATTAATATAATTCTGTGCGAAACATTTGATTCAGTTGTTGCTGCGGGGTTAATCTTAGCTTTAGATCATTCACATAGAGTAAGTGATTCACCTTAAGTGTTATCTTATCATTTCCTTTGATGCTAAATTCACATTTGGTGGAGTTTGGTATTTTATACAGGAGTCTCAGAGCAAGTCAAAATCACAGCAGACCTAAGGAATCACCCTGAAGCGTGTCTCTTTTGATGTTGATAATGCCGGTATTCAAAGTTAATTGCTTCGTGGTTCCTCTTAGCTTTAGATCATCTACATAGATTAAGTGATTTAATTTAAGTGTCATCTTATCATCTCGTTTGATATTAAATTCATATTTGGAGGAGTTCGGTATGTTAGACAGGGGTCTCAAAGCAAGTCAAAATCACAGCATACCTAAGGAATCACCCTGAAACGTGTCTCTTTTGATGCTGATAATGTAGCTGTTCAAAGTGAATTCTGGATAATTAACTTATAATTATGTGCGAAACATTTGATTCAGTTGTTGCTGCGGGGTTCCTCTAAGCGTGTCTCTTTTATGTTGATAATGCCGGTATTCAAAGTTAATTGCTTCGTGGTTCCTCTTAGCTTTAGATCATTCACATAGAGTAAGTGATTCACTTTAAGTGTCATCTTATCATTTCCTTTGATGTTAAATTCACATTTGGTGGAGTTCGGTATTTTATACAGGAGTCTCAAAGCAAGTCAAAATCACAGCAGACCTAAGTAATCACCCTGAAGCGTGTCTCTTTTGATGTTGATAATGCCGGTATTCAAAGTGAATTCTGGATCATTAATTTATAATTCAGTGAGAAATATTTGGTACAGTTGTTGCTTCGTGGTTCCTCTTAGCTTTAGCCCATCCACATAGATTAAGTGATTCAATTTAAGTGACATTTTATCATTTTTTTTTATGTTAAATTTACATTTGGCGGAGTTCGGCATGTTAGACAGGGGTCTCAGAGCAAGTCAAAATCACAGCAGATCTAAGGAGTCACCCTGAAACGTGTCTATTTTTATGCTGACAATGTCGGTGTTCAAAGCGAATTCTGGTTCAATAATTTATAATTATGTGCGAAACATTTGATACAGTTGTTGATTTGTGGTTCCTCTTAGCTCTAGATCATACACATAGACTAACTGATTCCACTTAAGTGTCAACTTATCATTTCCTTTGATATTAAATTCATATTTGGTGGAGTTCGACATTTTAGACAGGGGTTTCAGAGCAAGTTAAAATCACAGCAGACCTAAGGAATCACCCTGAAACGTGTCTCTTTTGATGTTGATAATTTCGGTGATTAAAGTGAATTCTGGATCATTAATTTATAATTATGTGCGAAACATTTGATACAGTTGTTGCTTTGGGGTTTCTCCTAGCTTTAGATCATCCACATAGAGTAAGTGATTCAATTTAAGTGTCATCTTATCCTTTTATTTAATATTAAATTCACATTTGGTGAAGTTCAGCATTTTAGACAGGGGTCTCAGAGCAAGTCAAAATCACAACAGATCCTGAAATGTGTCTATTTTTATGCTGACAATGTCGGTGTCCAAAGTGAATTCTGTTTCATTAATTTATAATTCTGTGCAAAATATTTGATAGAGTTGTTGCTTTGTGGTCTCTCCTAGCTCTAGATCATCCATATAGAGTAAGTGATTTAATTTAAGTGATATCTTATTATTTACTTTGTTATTAAATTCTTATTTGGTGGAGTTTAGCATGCTAGACAGGGGTCTCAAAGCAAGTCAAAATCACAGCAGATCTAAGGAATTACCGTGAAACGTGTCTCTTTCATATTGATAATGTCGGCATTCAAAGTGAATGCTGGATTTAGTTAATTTATAATTCTGTGGGCCATGTTTCCATGATTATTATTATTAAGAAATCACTTAGTTAAGAGTTAAGCAATAAGTAATTTGTGGTTCTAAAGTAAAAAAAGCTACGACATTTTATATTTCGAGGCAATCATCAATCAGATCAAATGCGTCATTCTAAGATTCTAGGGAAATACAAAGTGGTTGTACAGTTTCTTCCATAAGGTTACCTAGATCCCATGTTCCTTCTTATTACATGGATCACAGCATTTTCGCCAGTTTTGTTCGGTGATTGTTTTCAGGCAGTTAATCATAAGTTCATGTACTTCTTTTATTTTAAAATTAGTACTAGTACTATCCACGCAACCTTTCATTTCGTCCCATAATGAGATTTACTTCGCGATTATATAATGGTTATCGCACCACTTTTATATCTCGTTCTTGAGCCATTTTATCAGTAATCTGCAGTAATTTTTTATAGTTCTTTCTTTAGGTATATGTTTCTCGGTCAACCAGTTTATAATTTCTGATTGTCTTCAAAAATTCGACGAAAGTTCCTCGGAGGGCCTGCATTGTTCATCACTTATAATAGAGTTTTCTGGAATAAATGCTATTATTTGCTGAAAATATTGTTCAAAAACATCGGCAGTCATTTCGTCTCGATAACCTATAGTCGATTTTGATTGGAATATTAGTAAACTACTTCCAGTATGTGTTATTATTAGCCTACGTCCTTTGCCGACTTTGTTCGAAGGTATTTGAAAGCCTGTTGACAAGCCTTCTATGAATGCCTGGCCAGAGCTTTGGATAGTTTTGCCCTGCAACGTCCTTCGAACTCAAAGTTCTGTATCGTGCCATACTCCATCCAAGGGAAATCGTTTTTTGCTTCTTGGAATGTCCCTCAAATACTGTATTTCCAACATACTATTTCTGTTCTGCCGATTAATACCGAAATTAATTTCGTGTAACAGTTTCTATAGGGTGGTTCTATTTATTTCAGGTAAGTTTTAGTCTCCTTTCACAGCCCTTAAAATTTTGGCTATGGTTGAGATATGCCTGTTAAAATAAAATGAATCAACTTACCATCTTATGAAACTTTGCACACCTTGATCAACATGGATTTTTATGGTCTTTACACTTGCTCGGTTGAGGTTGTGCACTGTCAAACATTTCTAAATAGACTATATCAAAAAATGAATCGTATCGTATTATTAAAAAAGAAGTTTTCGGATCTTGGAATGTTGTGTCCCTTAAAACTATTTGACCATAATATGTGATAAATGTCCTGAAAATATCTTCTCTAATTAGTGGGATATTCGTAACCATAATGCTATCTATATAGAAGTAGAGAATGTTTTCATTAAACAGGGAGATGAAACATTCTGTTTGACTTTGTGCATGTACTTGAATATTTCAATTTTTAAAATTATTATTTATTACCTATATAAATTTTATTCTGAAATTGAATAGAATATCTTGGTATTCGATATTTGATGACGACAAGACCAATAAGCTGAACATTTACTTGCATACCATGAGTGAAAAATAAAAAGGGCTTCACTTTACTACGTGTACTTACTTGTAGATAGATGTCACTTACCACCAAACCAGGTATGGTGGTATGAGATGCAGCTGTTTCGGATAATGCTCCCTCAGAAGTGCCTTCCGAAAATGGTTCTGAGGGAGCATCGGACATGTTCTCGAGAGATGTGCCAGTGGGTTCGGCAAAAAAAGCCTCCTGTCGATGAATAGATTTACGTCTGAAATGAATAAGAATTAAATGTTTAGTATATAGTATAGCGAACATTATTTAACCAAAGATGAAGCTATTTGTTTTAAGCTCGAAAATTTTAATGTAGTATCTTTTTTTGCCAGGGAGAATATGAGTAATGGGGGAACCATGATTTGTGCAAAAACACAATTAGAATGCAATAAGATAATAAAAATTGAAAGTTTTTCCAAGGAATTTCATTGTGAAGTATCTGCTGTGGAAATAAAGAGCTGTAATATGGCAATCATTACAATTTATAGAGCTCCAAATGGAGATTTTGATATTTTTATGGATAGCATGGTAAGCATTCTAGAATTCTCTTATAACAAATATAAATATTTAACTATAAATGGGGATTTTAATATAATATTTAATAAAAATAATAAAAGAAAAATATATTTTTTAGATTTATTACTGTGGTATAACCTTAAGCAACAAATATTTGTCAATACAAACGCTACAAATGTTATAGATAATATATTTGTTAATTTTCAAAATATTTTAGAGTACAGCACTAGTGTGTACAATCCTTTTCTGTCAGATCATCATGTGATCGACATTCATATTAAGGTAGGAGTTGCAGAGGCATCCCACGTATCTTCCTCATATCGACCTATAACTAGGGAGGGTATTTTTAGAATGTATAAATGTCTGGATGAGTTTGACTGGAGTTTCGTGCCTCGAGAGATCAAAGTGTTGATTCTATGTTTGACAGGTTTTTGAATGTGATTGTATCTGCCCTTAGTTCCTATATGCCAATCATTAAAAAAAGGCCTCCTCGTAATGGTCTCAACATAAGTTGGTTCAATGAAGAACTAAGGAATATGAGGGAAACTCTTAGATTCTTAAACGAACTTTATATGAACAGGCCCTCCGAAGGCTTAAAACATCAAATAAGTAATTTTACAGACATTCTATTCAAACTAGCAAACGCAATGCTTACAATAACTATATTATGGGTTCTCATAATGTTATAAAGACATCTTGGGATATAGTAAACTCTGTTAGGGGAGTGCATAAACAATCAGGTATTGATGAAAACTTAAATGCTGAGAAGTTTAATACATTTTTTTCTAATATTGCTCAAATAACTATAGAGGCTATCCCTGCTGTGGCAACTCAGCCTCAAGCATACTTGCTCAATGCTGGAAGGGAGCCAACATGTAAATTTCAATTCAGGGAGATCACTTTTATTCAGTGTCGAGATGCTATTGATGCACTTAAAAATAAACCAAGCAGGGACATATATGACCTGAACGTTCCCTTGATGAAATCCTTTAAAGACATTTTAATTATTCCACTGACAAAGTTATTTAATTTATGTATCCAAGCAGGAACTTTTCCAGACAGCCTCAAATTAGCGAAAGTCATTCCCATATATAAAAAGGGTCCTAAAGATGATGTGAACAACTATCGTCCTATATCATTGATTCCTACTGTAGCAAAAATCTTTGAGTTTCTATTGAAGGAACGCATATTTTGAGAACAATAAATTGTTTACTTTGAGCCAATTTGGATTTAGAAGTGGCCGCTCTACTACCCATGCTGTATTGGATCTTTTAGAGTGTATATTGGATGCTTTTGAGGGGGGGCAGTATGTTAATGCTACATTCTGTGACCTCTCAAAGGCGTTCGATTGTGTATCTCATCATATACTGATTTGTAAGCTGAGGTTTTATGGGCTGGAGCAAATTAGTATCAATTTACTTAGTAGTTATTTAATAAATAGGAGACAAAGGACAGAATGTAATGGTAGAGTCTCGGGGTGGGCAGAAATGAAGCATGGTGTGCCACAGGGCTCAGTCTTGGGGCCGCTACTATTTCTTATTTATGTCAACGATATTAACAATGCTGTACCTGGCTCGAGGATCTTCCTTTTTGCTGATGACACTTCATTGATAGAGACGAGCGATGACATCAATGCTCTGGATGCTAAAGTTGCTGCAAGTATGGATGATCTGAGTGAGTGGTTTAAAAGTAATAAACTGACTCTGAATGGCGATAAAACAATCAGCATGTATCTTGCGTTGAGAGGGCTGGAGTGTGTGAACGCGGCAGGGGTGAAGTTTTTGGGAGTATTCTTAGATTCGACACTGAAATTTGAATTGCACACAGATTACATTGCAAAACGTCTTCTTAAAAGTATATATCTATTGAGAAGCCTTTCACGCATACTTCCGGAGGCTTCACTGCTGCAAACTTTTCATGGGGTGTTTCAGTCCATCTCAGTATACGCTATTTTGGCATGGGGTCACTCGTGTCATGCGAGTAGAATATTTTCCTTGCAGAGGAGGGCAGTGCGCATTATTGCTGGGCTCGGTTACCGTGATGATGTAAGGCAAAGTTTTATTGACCTGCGTATTTTAACTCTCCCATGCAGATATATCTATGAATGTCTATTGTATTATCACAGAAATCAAGAACGTTATCTCTGTAATGGCTTTTATCATTCTTACCCCACAAGACAATGTTATTCTATAAGGCCTTCCTTCTTGCGGCTTGAAAAAATCACGAATCTCAGTGAATTATTCCGCAACATTATTATATAACAAGTTGCCTAGAGAGTATAAATTGCTTGCTGAAAATATATTTAAGGTTAAAGTGAAGAGTTTTTTGACTGAAAGGGCATTTTACAGCATAGAGGAGTTTTCACAATGGAATTTCTAACAAAATATTTGTTTTATCCTGGTGATTGGTTTAATGTTATTAATGCATACATTTTAATTGTCTTCTTTTTTAATTAGGATAATTGTTTGTTGGTACTTAATAATTGATATGTTTCTTCTTTTTTATATTGTATATTTATATGTTCAATGTCAATATCAGCAGTTCCTTTGACTATAGTAATCATTATCTTATTAGTACTTAAGTAAGTGACATGATATATGTATATATTTTATTCTTGACGTGAGTAAAGATTTATTGTAATTTGTTAACTTGAATAAATATTTGTATTTGTATTTGTATTTTTAACAGATAACCTTATAAAAAATATAAATAAAGCCATGAAAGTATTTTATTCCAATTTTGAAACCATTTAAAAAAACGTACGGTAATTTCATTAGGTATTAACGGCTCCAAAAACAAATATAATTTCCATATTCATTTGTGTGAGGCCTCGAATTAGTCGGTTCAAATTGTATTCAACGGTTTGTCTTTGCTAAACTGCAATTTATTAAAATATAGCAAAAACAAATAAGTGCACTAATTATTGTTGTTTGCAATGAGCCACGCAAGCATGAAATATTTTGTTTTGGCAAAACGCATTTTTAACAAAAATATACAAATGTTTACAGGCGCGAATGACGCTGCCATCAACAATATTTTTCCCGTATTATTATGACAAAAATCTAATTTAAAACTGAAGTGACATATTTTAATTTGTGATTATGACAATAGCTTTTCCGACGTTATTAATGTGAGTCAGTCGTTTATGCTGTTTTATGAAAATATAAATCATTTTAATAAATTAATCGTTCAGAATGCCTGTTGAAAATTAGATTTTTGATCGTGATGCGATGTAATGACATTAACGTGATCGAAATTATTTTTGGGATTTACTGAATATATTATTGTCTTTGAAAGTTAACAAGGTAAATCTCATATTTAAGAAATGCCATTATGTGAACTTCTGCTGTTTTTATTTGAATGGAAATATCCTCCTGGATATGATTCTGAGACCTTTTCCCTTGAGGTTTTCCAACATGTCTAATACAAATATTGCTCAAACCGTTTAGATGAATAGACTAGTCCAATACGTTTCCTTCATTAGTTCGAGGTAGGGGGTCTCAAAAAACAATCTTGGTCTAGATGTAGGTCTCGGTCCCGACGCGTAGAATATAAATATATAATTACTCACAGGCTCTATCGCCCTCCGAGCGATAGAGCCTACCAAAGCTTTTTTACAACACTAGCTACCACTTTTGACTCAATACAGGTCGATCACCCTAATTCAGAAACAATCGTTCTGGGAGATTTCAGTGCCCACAACACCAACTGGCTCAAACATCACAACAAGATCGACAACGAAGGTAGAGAAGCTGAAGCATTTGCCATCAGCTGCGGGCTTACTCAATTTGTAGATAAACCAACTCGAATTTCAGAAAGGGGCGTATTCGCCGTCCTCCTAGGTCTTTTTCTAACCACCAATCCTGATCAGTACACAATTACAGTTAGTGCGCCATTAGGTACTTCCAACCACAAACTTATTAGGTAACTGGTATTCTTTTAAATGTTAATTCTATCTAAACTTAACTTGTCTAAACATCTTTATGTCACTGGTGATTTCAATGTTTCTTTTCACACAAACAGTGGTAAAGCATTGGACATAATTAAGTGTTTCCAAACTCTCAATCTCCGCCCACTAGTTGATTTCAGTCCTCGTCTTCAAGCATGCATTGATAATGTATTCACAATCATGACTAATCTCTTAGCAGATCTCAAACAGCTTAATCTGTTTCATCTCTCAGACCACATGGGCATTCTTGGAACACTAAACCTTTCATCATTAACGCAACCCTCTACCCGAGTTTCCTTTAGGCCAATTACGGACGAGGGTTTGTTTAACTTGTACAACAATCTTGAAGCAGAGACATGGTTGTTTATTCAGGACTGTCAATTGGACTTTGAGAGTAAATTTCTTACATTTTTATCCATTGTTAGTGATGCAATGGAGTCGAGCTTTCCTTTGAGGTCTGTATTGAGATGTGATGGAGCAACAAAATTCAAGTCTAAAATTGACTGGTTTAACAATGATCTGAGAAACATGAGGGAACAATTGCATTTCATGTTGTCTCTTAACAAAACAAATAGCATTTTAATGCCTAATAAAACTGTCAATGATTTAAAAAAAAGGTATAAATTAACATTAATAACAGCAATAAAAGCAGCACATGATCAGTTTGTTTCACACTCTAGTAACAAACAGCAAGCAATGTGGGAAATCATTAAATCTAACCAACCGAAGCAATCTAAAGCCTCAAATGCTAACCGAAATGCAGATGACTTTAACAACTACTTTGCCACTGTGGCTGAAAAAATTTTGGAGTCATTACCTGCTTGTAACTCTCACTTTAGTGAATATCTAAATCCTACACGTGAATGTCCCTCATTTCAATTTCGTCCTGTCACTTATAATGAGATAAGATCCATTTTTTCTGAATTAAAAAACAGTAATTGTAAATACACTTTTGGCCTAAACACTAAAATGCTCAAAATACTAAAAAATCTACTGATTATTCCTCTAACCAAGCTTATCAACCAAGCAATCTCACATAATGTTTTTCCAAAGGTTTTTAAAACAGCCAAAGCCATCCCAATTTACAAAAACAAAGGGTCACAAAATGATGAAGCAAATTACAGATCTATTTCTATTTTACCTACCATTTCAAAAATATTTAAGAGAGCCTTAAAAGTGCAAATCTGTGATCATTTTGAGACCTCAAACCTATTTTTCCAAGGGCAATTTGGTTTCCGAAAGAATAGGTCGACTGTGCATGCGGTGAACCACCTTGTGAAGCACATTATTGATGGGTTCGAGTTGGGACAGGATACCTTCGCTTCCTGTTTAGATTTAACTAAGGCCTTTGATTGTGTCTCCCACAACATATTGCTAAGTAAGCTTCCAACTCAACAGTGTCCACATGGTAAAGTCTTATCGCTCTGAAGGTTCCCAATTCCATTTTATTGTAGGTTGACATGATTCGATTGCTGTACAGTTTGTCTTTGTGTTTTGTGTGTTATTTTTGAACAGTACAGTTGTGTTGCGTCTTAAAATCTGTGTAAAATTGTGAGCTACGTCTTGGTCTTAACCACACGGCGAAATTACGCACAGTTTCTCCGTTATCCCGAATTACAGCGACAACAATGAAGACATGGTAAACAAACAATAAAAAGAGGGAAAAAAAGGTTTTGGTAGCATAGCATACAGCGTGCCTACGTTATCAGCGATTTGAAAGATCGAGCAATTTTAGCAGTTGGGGAGTTTTAGGATTGCGCTTCGCTATTTACAACGCAAATTGCTCTATTATGATGAGATTTAAGTGTTGCAGGAACAAAGATTTCTCCAATTATATTTGCATTGTATGCCACTCAGTATTCCACCCTAGTTGCCTTGAACGTTTAACATGTGTAAAATTGGGAGGATACAGAGTGTTATGCTCAGAAAGTTGCCAGGAGTCTCATAACGAGAAGGAAGACCAAACGAAGCAATTTAGGATTCAATTAGACCTGTTAAAGAAGGAGCTAACTGAAAAAGGAAGATACATCGAGAGGCTTAAACGCGGCAGTCAAAGTTTTGAACTGGAGGCGTCGGAGGCTGAAAAATCCTTTTCTCTCCAGATTTCACAATTGACCTCAGAGATAAAAACCATGCAAGATAAGGAAGCTCATCTTGTCTCATCAGCCGAAGAATACAAGGAGATGACGCGCGCTTTGAAGAATGAGCTTTCAGAACTGAATTTGCTGAACAAAAGTTTGATAACTTCAATCAATACTTTAGAGGTTCAAAATAATCTCCATTTAAAGGACATAGATTCGCTTAAAATAAAGTTAGAAGAACTACAAGAACACAATAGTTCACCAACAAAAAATGACTTGGATCTTCTGCTTGAAATAACGGCCCACACCAATCTAATCCTTATTGGTTGTGGTTACAGTACCGGTCGTCCTGTGCTCAACGACTTTTTGCACAGGCAATACTGTTTTCTGCAGAAATATTTGGGGGACAATAGGGGAACTCGATTCATACCCATCCTTGGTAGTACCTTTGATGGCAACATGAACTTTGAAACCAAAACCGAACTCATCTCCTTTTTAACGAAGAATTACATAACTCCTAACGCAGCATCAGACAATTTTTTATCCCATTGGAGAATGGGAAACCATCGAACTTACTAAATGTGTCCGCCTATTACCAGAATGTCGGGGGGCTCAGGACGAAAACCAGTCAACTTCTCTGTACAACAAGAGCCTCAGACTTTGATATTGTTACCCTCACTGAGACGTGGCTGACGGATGACATCCATAATTCCGAGATGTTCGACCTGAGTTATGTAGTTTACAGGACAGACAGAAACTATTGTGCATTGGGTTGCACCAGGGGGGGGGGGGGCGGAGCGCTGATTGCCGTGACATCTTATTTGAGCTCCTCCGTTCTGCCAAGCTGCGACAATTTCTCGTTTGAGGACACTTGGGTGAGAATTGAAAGTGGCCAATCGACGGTTGTTGTCGGATGTGTGTATTTTCCTCCTAGATCGTTCATGGAAACATTTTCGGACATAAGATATGTGGAGCAAATAAAAAGAAAGTGTCGAAACGCCAATATGCTGATCACTGGGGACTTCAATCTACCATCACTAAAATGGACAAACGATAATGGGATTCTAGTTCCATCTGACCTCTCTCTACCAGCAGCAGAAACGTTTGTGACCGGAATGTTCCTCAGCGAGTTTGTTCAAGCAAACCATATTGCAAACCAGTTTGGAAACTTCTTGGACTTGGTTTTTCATGATGATCTTTGCGGGTTTTCAATAGGGGATGCGAGTTTGCCATTATCCAACCTTGTTCAGCATCACAAACCTATAGAGATGGTCTTTGCTCTTCACACATCTCCAACTGTACAAACGACCGAGAGTAGTGTTTATAACTTTGAAAAGGCAGACTATGAGGGTCTAAATGGCTACTTTTCTGATGTGGATTGGAAGGTTCTGGAACAGTGCAGAGTTGTCGATGACTCAGTAGCGTTATTTTACGAAATACTTTATGATGCTGTAGAACAATACGTTCCAAAAATCTACAGAAAAAGAGGCAAGTTTCCAAAATGGTACACCACAGAGACTATCAGGACGATTAGGAAGAAGAACAAGGCCTACCAGATGTATAAACGCTCAAATTCTCTAGCCGACTACGGTAAATATTCTTTACTCAGAAGCAATGCAAAGTACCTTGTGGAAACTAGCTATCTGTTGTATGTTTCTAATACTGAGCTGATGATTCCCCACAACGTCAAATACTTCTGGTCTTTCGTCGGCTCTCTAAAGAAAAGTGGTGGTATGCCAAGTAGTATGATCTATAACAACAAACTACTGAACGACGAGAAAGAGATTGCTAATGCATTCGCGGATCACTTTGAGTCTTGCTATAGGGTTTATCCTAGTAATATCGTTGGGAGACTGCCCGAGTCTGAGTCCGTTGAACTTTTTGCGCACCACTTTACTGCAAACGAAGTGGCCCGAAAACTGGAAATTTTGGACAAAAATAAAAGCACAGGACTAGATGGAGTACCCGCGCTACTATTGAGAGGCTGTAGTTCAACTCTTGCAGTCCCTCTAAGTCAGATTTACCAGGCTTCTTTTAATCAGGAGACCTTTCCAAGAGCATGGAAATACTCTTCTATTGCTCCAATTTTCAAGTCAGGTTCAAAAAACGAGATCATTAACTATAGGGCCATTTCACTACTTCCTGTAATGTCGAAAGTGTTCGAAAGCATTATCACCGATGAAATCTTTGAGAAGTTCAAACATCACATTCTAGAAGAACAACATGGTTTCTTTAAAGGAACGTCAACAACCACTAATCAGGGAGTTTTCCACAATTATTTGGTCAATAACATCGAAAACGGCTTCCAGGTAGATGTGATATACACCGACCTCACAAAGGCATTTGACCGGGTGTCACACTCTTTACTCGTCGATGGGCTTTCGCGGTTGGGAATAAGAGACAATTATATAGGGTGGATCCAATCCTACCTAACGGATAGAAAACAGTGCGTTCAGTTCGGAAGCAGAACATCACGGGATGTCATCGTCACGTCGGGTGTCCCTCAGGGCTCTCATCTGGGTCCAGTCCTGTTTCTCCTGTACATGAACAGTGTTTCGTCTGTGTTTGAAACTTGTAAATTTGTATTGTATGCTGACGACTTGAAGCTTTTTAGTGTAATAAAGACCAAAGATGACTGTGATAAGGTTCAAGACGACTTAAACAGACTAAATACATGGTGTGTTAATAACTGTTTGGAGATGAATGTTAGTAAGTGTGAAGTTATGCGTTTTTTTAAATGTAAACGTCCCTTAGTAAGTAATTATTTTATAAACAACAACATCATCAAAATTGTCGATCATTTTAATGACTTAGGAGTAACAGTTAGCACTGATTTGAGTTTTAACAGGCACATTGACTGTACCGCACTGAAAGCCTCGAGAATGATTGGCTTTATTCGCAGAACTTGCTAAAAAATATATGATACTAAAGCTATTAAATCATTATACAACTGTCTAGTTCTTAGTGTGTTGGAGTACAACAGTATTATATGGTGTCCGTATTATCAATGTCATAAAGAGCGATTGGAGCGAGTGCAGAATAAGTTTGTCAGGTTTTTATTGTATAAACACAGGTTTCCTTACAGTGACGTTCTTTATTTAACTAGAGTTAAGTTAGCTGGGCTTCAGACCTTGGAGCAGCGCTGGGAGAATGCTATGGCATTATTTACATACAAACTTTTGAACAATCAAATTCAATGTACTCATCTTCTCACGTCGATGTTAATAAGAATTCCACAAAGAACCACTAGGGCAAACGACTTATTTGCAATAACATTCCATCGAACTAATTATGGCTCTCAAAATTTTAGCGACAGATTAATGTGCAATTATAACAAAAATTTTCCTAATGTTGACTTGTTTATGTTTAAGTATGAGCCGTTTCGCAGGGCTGTTAAAGCTCCAAGATAGCACTGTCACAATGATTACTTTTCCTAACTGTGTACTTACTATGATATATATATTTTTTGCGTTGTACTAAGTATTTGGAGTATGTAACTTGTTGTTTTTGTGTGTTGTACTATTTGGAGTATGTAACTCCGTGTGTACTGATTTGAATAAATAAATAAATAAATTTGTGTCTTTCAACAGTCAACTCTCTCTTGAGGCTCCAGTGAATCTGGGTGTACCCCAGGGATCTGTTCTGGGACCGGTACTCTTTTTAATCTATATTAATGACCTCTCAAATTTTCAAAAAGATGGAGACATAATTTTGTTTGCAGATGACACAACTATTTTCAGGTCCTGTGAACACAAAAAAATTGAAGACTCAGGTATAGTGGAAACTCGGGCCAATATCGAACAATGGTTCTTAGCTAACAAGCTTTGTCTGAACACAACAAAGACTCAATCAATAAACTTCTCCATTCGAAAGGGTTTAAACAACCACCCACTTCTTGTCGACTGCCAACAAAATGTTTGTTTTTTGGGTGTTACCCTTGACACCTCACTGATCTGGGAAAGTCATATACTTGAACTGAGTAAAAAATTATCAAAATCCATCTATCGAATAAGAAACCTCTCCTTTTGTGTTTCCTTAAAGTCCCTGCTCACAGCCTACCATGCCTACTTCGCATCTAAAATAAGTTATGCTGTTCTTGAGTGGGCCCATTCAGCTCATGCTCATAAGATAAATTTTAGTTAGAGTATAAGTTTTTTGATTAGTGTGTGCAAACTTGAATTTGAATTTTGAATTATTACAACGGTTTGTGAAGTGCTACTTCTACAGAAGGATCCACCATTACCTCGCAAAATCTGGCATTACAAATCTGGAAACTGGGACGATCTAAGGGAGTCTTACCTAGATTTTTCTTGGCTCGACGTATGCTTTGGCACTGATGACCCGTCAGTCTGCTGCGAAGAGATTACGCAAGTAATCTCCTCAGGAATGGAAGCATACATCCCAAATTCCATCAATGCGAAAAAACTGTAGGTAGGAAACAGCAAGCCTACAAGTACCAAACCGCTGAAAATCGCAATTATTTTGTCGAAGCGAGAAATGAATGCAAACGTGTGATCAACGAAAGTAAGGACAAACACAATCAAAGGATCAGGAATAAATTTTTGCCATGTCCCAGTGGCTCCAGGAATTTCTGGTCGGTAGCAAAGGCAGTAAGTAATAACTTTACAAAAATGTCTCTCCCACCTTTGACAGACGAACGTGGCATCATGGCGACTACAGCCAAGGAAAAAGCTGACATGCTCGCCAAAATGTTTTCATCGCACTCTACCTTCTTAGACGTCCCCCAATGCAAGGCTCTCCCCTCCATATGGAACATCAACATTACCATGGCAGAAGTCAAGTTTCATCACCCTGATATTCATAAAATCCTAGATACGCAAAAGGCATCAGGACCGGACGAAATACCTGCCGTCGTATTAAGGAACTGCGCCGACTCACAAACACCTGTTTTTTCCAGACCTTTTCCGTCTTACCGAAAAGGGGTTTACCCAACTTCTTGGAAAGTCGCTCGAGTGCAACCTGTGCCAAAAAAAGGCAAGAAAACCAGGCCTTAAAACTATTGCCCAATTACCTTGCTTCCCATAATATCCAGAGTCATGGAACGTGTAGTCAATCAGCAGCTACTCAAGTACCTCGAGAACAACAGAATATTCAGCGATAATCAATACGGCAAGAGAGATCAGCAGGAGATATATTGGCCTATGGAGTAGGGCAATTGAGAACTACGGAGACTCTCGAGCGATTGCGTTGGGTATTTCGAAGGCATTCGACAGAGTTAGGCATGACGGAATGCTCAATAAACTGCCGTCCTTCGGACTGCCAGCCTCTTTCTGCAGCTGGCCTTACAAACCGAATTCTGCACGTTGCAGTTGATGGACACATCTCAGACACATTGACCATTAACGCGGGCGTGCCTCAGGGCGCAATACTTTCACCAACTCCGTTCCTCATCGATATTAGTGACCTGCTGACCGAAACGAATAATCCTGTTTACAGTTTTGCAGATGACAGTACCCTTGTCTCCCAATTTAGATCAGAAAACTTTTACCAGCGACAGGAGCAGATTACAGCAATTAATCAAGACCTGGAGAAAGTTCAAACTTAGGGCGACAGAAATTTGGTCCAGTTCAATGCAGTAAAAACCCAAGCAGCCACGTTTACCACGAGGGTTAATACGGCGGGCTCTGAAATCATTATGGCAGGATTGACCATTCCTTGTCAATCGGACTACTGGGTGTCTCGGTCAAGAGCAATCAAGACCAAGACCGAGAGTTTCGTTACCTTGGTCTTGGTCTGGGTGTCGGTTTCGGTCTTGTTTATAATTTGCTGGTATCGGTCTCGGTCTCGGTTTAGATACCGAGACCGAGACATGACCGAGACCGAGACCATGGTTTCGCGTACTTCTAGTTCGAGGCTGCACATTTATTTTGTTTTCTATTATATTTTTTTTTAAATCATATGATAATGATGATCTTAAAATCTGGTAAACCTCACTACCCACCCTAGCGACACCTCTCTGGAAAGCTCGTCAAAAATAATTTTCTGCGATACCAAAATTAATGAGATTTAATTACGAAATGCGAGAAAACATTTTAATACTGGCTTTTGCAAAATTTGGCGGGAAAAGTTGGAAAATAACGTAAACGATAAAGAGGATTCCAAGCCTAAATTAAAACATTATTGTAGTGCCGAAGCGATACAATACTTGTCTGCTCCTTCTTTTTAGCTATTTTATTAAGTGCTCAAAATGATTTCCATTCTATTCGAAATAGAAATAAACTCGATTTTCAAATTCCTCTCTAATCTTCTGCCTCATGGGTTACTTTGACAAGCATCAATCATCCTCTGATGCAATTCTTCCAGATAAGCCGGTTTTTAAACTAGTGATTTAATATAACTTCTATAGAAAGAAGAAGGTAAGGTGAGAAGGTCAAATGGCCACTTAATTAATTATTGTACCTCTTCCGCGAATCTACTGGTTTGGATAATTTTGGTCCAATCACTCTGTCACCACAGCAGCATACTGTGAGGGGTGCACCATCTGAAGAAGAACTTCGTTCAAATTTAGCTTACCAAGTAAGTCCCTTTGGTATCAGCATGGTGGCTCAGTGGGTAAAGCCTCTGTGCATCGTGGCGACACGCCGAATGAAGCGTACCGGCAACACCGCATTGCTCCAGAACTGTGCGCCTCAACCCTGTTTTGTTCCCGTCAGTTAGTGCCAAAAAGACTTTGTACGACTTAATGTATTTCCTGTCAGTTTATTTAATTTCATGTATTTTTAGTCATTAAAGTTGCAGTTTTTTATACAAAAGTTGTGAAAGTTCTTTGCTAAATAGCCCGAGAACATACCATTGCGATTACATTGGTCCTTCGAGCCGGATATTAAACATAAATTAATTAATAATTAGTGCGAGTTTTCTGTCGATTTCGTCAATCACGGCCCGTAGCCATATTCAATCCTCGTCTCATACAGCAGCTAGTCTCGTATCAAGGCGCGTCGGTCGAGGCGCGACGAATGAACACTGTGTTGTCGAGAGAGCGCGATAGATTGCAGTCGCGAGAAATACTCCGTTTGGTTGTATTGGAATTGGACCTCGCTGATTACGCTTGTGCACAGAAGGTTGTTTTCGTACCCCGATTGGAGGAAAACGTACCCGAGAAGCTGTACTGCCCCAGGTCGTATAATTCCTTATTTACCTCGATATATCCTTTGCTTCGATAGGTTTCTGTTTGCACTATAGTAGTAGGACCTATCAGTCAATTTAATAAATTAATTAAAAAATGCCGAATACACAATTACAAACCTTTAAAAGAAAAGGAGCCAGTTTTAAGGGTCAGCTATCACGATTTGATACATTTGTTACTAATTTTAACAGTGATTGATTGTGCCCAATTAAAGACAAGATTAGAACAATGTCAAAAATTATGGTATGATTTTGATGAGCTCCAAGTGCAAATAGAAATGCTTGAAGAGAGTGATGAGGGACACACCAACTGTGAGGAACGTGCTGCTTTTGAAGACTCGTACTATCGTATAGTTTCAAAAGCTAGTATTATTTTAGAGTCAAATTCACCGAGTTTAACCTCAGCGCAGCCTGCTCAAAATGTTGGTCCATCCTCAATTCCTGGTGTAAAATTTCCCAAAATAGATTTACCAGTTTTTACCGGCAATTATGACGAATTTATGACTTTTCATGATTCTTTTAATGCCTTGATTAATAATAATGCTACCTTAACTAACATTGAAGGTTTCCATTATCTCCGTAGTGCTTTGAAAGGTGAAGCGGCTCATGTTATATCGGGCATTGAGACCACTTTACAAAATTACCCAGTAGCTTGGAAATTGCTTCAAGACAGATACGACAACCGTCGTCTTATTATTCACAATCATGTCAGAGCAATTTTCGAGCTGCCTTCTTTGAATAGGGGGTCTCACATAAGTCTACGGCAGTTACTAGACGATCTTAATAAGCATTTACGAGCTTTAGAAACCTTAAAAGAGCCTGTTGACAAATGGGACACCATGCTTATATATTTAATTTCTTCTAAATTAGACAATACGACTCGGAGAGAATGGGAAACCTTTTCTGAACCATTAACTACCCCCACCATGAAAGATTTTACAGATTTTTTAAATAAACGGTATAATCTGCTTCAGACAATAAGCTATAAAAAACATGATGCAAAACCATCTCCTCCGCAGTTTCCCAGAAATGTCAAACGTGATGCCAATAAGGAGGAGTTATATAATTATCTTTCTGTGAAAGCGTGTCTTATTTGTAAACAGGCTCATAAGATATCCACATGTGACAAATTTTTAAGCTTATCACCGAAGTCGCGATACCTCGAAGTTAAAAAACTTAAACTATGCGCGAATTGCTTGAGCGGAGGTCACTCTTACCAATCATGTACGGTGGACAATAAATGTAGAGTTTGTAATAAAAAGCACCACTTATTACTGCATTTTGATAACAGTGAAGATGCTGGGGAACAGGGCGTGGAAAATATATCAAGTCAAAGTAAGTCAGGTGCTGTTATCTACGGCCATTGTTTTCATTTGCGATTCTGCTGGTAAACTGCATAAATGCAAAGTCCTACTGGACTCAGGCTCGCAAAGCAATTTCATTACGAAAGAGCTATGCGAACGTCTTAAATACCCAAACAAGCAGTAAATATTCCTATTTCCGGTTTGAGTCAAGCTTGTACAAATGTTTCACAAAAAACACAAACAACAATCAAATCAGTTTATAACAATTTTAAAGCTGATCTCTCGTTTCTTGTTGTTAATCAGATAACTGACAACTTGCCCATAAATCACATTAACTTGTCAAATATTCAAATACCTACAAATATTAACAGATCCATTGTGCAATGTGCCATCAGAGATCGATGCCCTCGTGGGTGCATCCATTTTCTGGAATCTACTCTGCATTGGACAAATCAAGCTATCCAATACCCAAATAGTAGCTCAAAAGACCAAATTATAATGGATTCTGTCAGGTCAAGTTGCTATTATGGGCAATAATTCTAGTAAGACATCGTGTCATCTTTCTGTAAACTTGGATTTGCAAAAACGACTTGAAAGCTTCTGGCAGATTGAACACTGCGAGTCGAGACCATTGTGGTCTTCAGAGCAAAAGGCTTGTGAGGCAAACTTTGTATCCACTCATACACGTGAGGCAAATGGTAGATTTTCGGTTCAGCTTCCGTTGAAACATGCCACCACAACATTGGGTGAGTCTAGGCAAATTGCGCTAAAAAGATTTACTGCTCTAGAAAAAAGGTTGCGCAATAACACCAGTTTGAAATCTCAATATGTTAGTTTCATGGATGAGTACCAAACACTTGGTCATATGTCCAGGGTGAATTCTGACTCACCTGGGTTGAACTATCTGCCACATACTTGTGTCCACTATGTTGGGGTTTGGAACCTTCGGCAACATGCACTAAAACTGAGCTTTATCCACAAAACCGAAACAGAATTTTTGCACTCGACGCGCGTTTCGCTAACCATGTTAGCATCATCAGAAGATGATTAAAACTAAAATTAAAATCTACCTAACTCCCTTTTATACTACTGTTTGCTCAATCAAGCGGAACTAAAAAGGACCAATCCTGGAATCCCACTAGTCACGCTGGATTAACCAATACAATGGACTATACGGAATAGGCCCTCTATCTCTATTTAAACTATTCTTACATTTAATAATTTCCATACTTTCATATGCGTCTAATAATCTCCTATCAGTTATATTATGAATTAATTTTAATTTTTTTGTGTGTGTTTAAAGAATCTTCGTCAACCACTAAAGTAAGAGTTGTGTTCGACGCATCTGCCAAGACGGAGTCGGGAATGTCCTTGAATGACGTGCTAATGACTGGACCAACCATTCAGCAGGATCTGTTTTCGACCCTTCTCAGATTTAGGAGACACCAATATGCAATAACTGCAGATTGCGCAAAGATGTACCGACAAATAAACGTGGAAAGTAATCAACGGCACCTTCGAGCTATCTTGTGGAGAAGTGATGATAGTCAGCCATTAGCAACCTTTACTCTAAATACCGTCACCTATGGAACTTCTTGTGCTCCATTTTTAGCAGTCAGATGTTTGCATCAATTGGCTGAAGAAAATGTATCCAGGAAGCCCGAAGCAAGCAAAATAATTAAACAAGATTTTTACGTTGACGACCTCATCTCAGGCGCCGATACCATTGAGGGTGCACTACAGATACAGAGGGAAGTTACAGAGGTCTTGTCCCAAGGTCAATTTGAACTTCGGAAATGGAGGTCAAACCATAATTCTATAATTTAAGGGAATGCGTTCACTGGAAACTAAGGAATCCAAGACTTTGGGATTAGTCTGGAATAGTCAGAATGACTACTTTCTGTACAATTTGCAAGTGATTTGTGTAACACCTAAATATGTAACCAAAAGAACAATTTTATCGTTCATATCCAAAATATTTGACCCTCTTGGATTGATTGGTCCGATAATAATTAAGGCAAAAATACTGCTACAACAACTATGGCAGTTTTCTCTAGATTGGGATGAGAGTGTTCCCCTACAGATATATACCAGCTG
>MU193054.1:1073-25735 GCA_016904865.1 Pissodes strobi
AGATTACATCGCAAATACTTTAAACATCTACAAAGTGTAATGAGGGATGGCGGAGATGCGAAGGATAATTACAAGATCAATCGACTTACCTGTAAGGAAGATCGATCGGAATTATCCGAGCATCTCCGCCATCCCTCATTACAAACCCACCCAGTCTTTACCTTCTCCCTATCACCCCAAATGCAATGTAATCAAAAATCTCACGAACCAAAATTGTAATGACGCATCAAGGCGATGCATGAGCTCCAGCGGCTAGCCAGGGTCGGCTGAATCACCATGTTTTTAGATAACTTCTTTAAAAATTGTACCGATTGGGAAAAAGTTGTATACTACAAAGTGTAATGAGGGATGGCGGAGATGCTCGGATAATTCCGATCGATCTTCCTTACAGGTAAGTCGATTGATCTTGTAATTAAAACGCAATCGGAGAAGCAATCTTAAAAAATAATTATTGTTGACAGTGTCCACTGACAGCTTTATGTTACATTATATTCACCGACACCGGTCTAAGCAAGGCCACCTACGACCGTGGTCTAAGCCGCCTTGCGAACCCATTTATCTTTAATAATAATTAGATATTATTACTATTAAAAAGAGATGTTTTTGCATTAATTTGTCGACATTTGAAGAAAAAACAGCATATTTTATTTGGAGGAAAAGTTACTTTTCCTCCATATAAAATAATATACTATTTCTACTCCTACACTTTAATTGCTATATTAAATATTTACTGCCAGTATAATAATGAGACTCATTATGATATTGACGTTTCACTATGATAACCAATCAAAATGCAACACCAGAGCAATATTCGGTCAATATCAAAGATTGCCATGATCACGACATTTAAAATTTATCAATTTTGACGTTAATTGTTACTATTTTCTTAGGAAATTTTAAAAGATAAAGTACTTATTTTTATTACTAAGACTGGCCGTAGAGAAAATAAAGTATGGAACTCACATTAAATGGCTATTAAGACGCTCGCATTTCGTAATTCTCATAGTCGTGTATTATGTACACATAACTTTTTTTTTAAGAGACAATCAACGCGATACCAATGTACTTCATTTTGACCTTACATAATAAATTCACGTGCACATGCAGAGCATTTAAAAAAATGCCTAGCTTCATTTCCGAATGAAAGAGTTTTCTTGTAACAGTTACACCCTTGATTCTAAAGAGTTTTACAACGCTAGAATACATAGCTTCCGGCAATAAAAATGCTGACAAAAAATCGAAATGGAACACTGATGCATTCGGCTTCACATTGTTCGACCATGTTATCAGTCCGGTGTAGGTATAGAACGCTTTCCTGGTTCCCAAGAATGAATCAGATATCACAACTAAATAATAAATATTTAGTTCTTTTTGAAGAAATATGTCATATTTTGCTTATAAAAAATATGCGTGCTCTTTCCGCTAAAAAAAAATAAAACATGCCTTACTCTGGGGACATAAAAAATTGCAAGTCCGGTCCCGTTTAATCCTTAGCGGGCCGCCATAGTCTGGCCGCCGGCTGCTGCATTGGAGGGGGTTTCTATGCGCGTAAAAGTTTATTATTTTTACAACATAGGAACGAAGCGAGAGTAGGCGTGCTGTATGTTATATATGCTGTGCCGCAGCACGGTAAAAAATTAGTTTTTTACTGTACCTGCAGCAGCGAGCAGTCTGTGAGGGGAGATTCAAAAAGTATTAGCTGATGCAAAATTATTTTCTCGGTTATTATTTGATACACGATATTTCAAAGAGCGATTGAGGTTATTTTTAATACGTGATTCAAATGAATAAAACTATGTAATAAAGTTATACACAAAATAGTAACGTATACTAAATTCAAAAACATTATAAATAAAGGTAATAGGTAATACCAATTAAAATAATTTATTTGACAGTTTGTAATTTGATTTATCTATTAAAACGCGTATAAAACAGAAGGTTCAAAGTACCTGACAAATATTGTGGGAATCTAAATATAAAAAAGGCAAGAAAAAAGGACATATTAAGCTAGTAAACTAAATTTATAGCTTCTTAAAGGTCTTAACACTTCATTACTCACGCTACGAGTATTTCTCTCACATTTTCTGCGAAATCGTCAGTTTTCGGAGATGGTTTTGCGAGCTGTCCTCCACTCTAGCTGACTTATTTGGCGTCCTCTTTAACATGGCCAATTAACCGGGTGCATTTCTCAAGTCATTGGCTGCATTTGTGAGATTTTTTCTTGAAAATGTTTCTGTTTTCCTGTTATGGGGCATCAAATTGCGAAAAAGTGCATGCTACATTTGCCACACATGATGTCATATGCGTGATAAACTACTAACCCAAACTAACCAAAAGTAATCAAAAGCACCAAAAAGAACTAAAATGTATCGGAACAGATTAAAAAAATTAAAGTCAGTTAAAACTAACTCAAATTAACCGAACTTTTGCAGCTAACCAAAACTAACCGAAAACATTAAATTTGATTGTAACGTATCGAAGTCGGTTCAAGTGACTAAAATAAGTTAAAACTAACTGAAATTAACTGAAAGTTTATTGAGCGACTAACCAAAAGCACTAAAAAGGGCTACGGCGTATCGGAATAGTTTAAAACATTAAAGTAAGTTAAAACTAACCCAAATTAACCGAATTTTGGCGACTAACCAAAATTAACCAGAAGTAACAAAAAGCACCAAAAAGTTCTAAAACGTATCGGAACAGATTAAAAATATTAAAGTAAGTTAAAAAAATAAACCAAACTAACTGAATATTAGCGACTAACCAAAAACATTAAAATTGGTTAAACGTATCGGAACCGGTTCAAACGACTAAAATAAATTAAAACTAACTGAAACTAACCGACAGTTGATTGAGTGACCAAACAAAATTAGCTAAAAGTAACCAAAAGCACCAAAACGTGCTAAAATAGGTTACACAAATTAAAGTAAGTTAAAACTAACCAAAACAAACTGAATTTTCGCCGCTCACCAAAACTAATCAAAAGCATAAAATTTTATTATAACGTGTCGGAGCCGGTTCAAATGAATACCTCTGTGGTTTCATGCGAGTGATTTTTCAAGGTCGCGTCACGACACGGAAATTTTTCCTGAACGCCACGAGTCGGAACCGGCTCAAACAAGTAAAATAAGTTGAGACTAAGAGAAACTAACAGAAAGTGATTGGACGACTAACCAAACTAACCAAATCTATTAAAATTGATTATAACGTTTCGGAACCGGTTCAAATGAATAAAATAAGTAAAACTAACCGAAAGTTGATTGAACGACTAACCAAAACTCACCCAATCCATTAACCATTGATTATAACATATCGGAATCGGTTCAAATGACTTAAATAACTTGATACTAAGTGAAACTAACTGCGCTAGATCGGGGATTAAGAGACGGATCGAATTCTTTTTTTTTGTAAAAACTAGTTGAGTTGCATACCGTTAGATTTCTTCCACTGTTCACATCTGAAACAAAAATCGAATGTTGAATTGTATAATATAATAAACTAAGCCGAAAATCAAATTATATACCTTACAGCCGTAACTTCTTAACAATAGTCTAAAACCAGCTTAATTTATTGAAAAATTCACAGTCCTTCGCAAAGATGCAACAGGGAGGACATTGAAAATGATGAATAAAAACGCAAACATGTGATTTGTGTAATTCGAATAGTTTTTAAAATCAGAGTTTAAAAAAGTAAAAATACAAACACGAGTGTAAAATATATTTAGTTAAAGAAATGCCTTATTTGCATTATAATTTTTTTTAACATAATTATAAAAAAATAAAAAAAGGTGCAGATATGAAGACCTAAAAGATTACCCTCCACTTGTAGATAGGAAAATCTATTAATATAAAGCTAGCCATGACGTTGCTGTAGATAATATTTCTAGCCTGTTCCGAATTGTTTTAGACCGTTTTTGCGCTTTTGGTTACTTTTAGTTAGTTTTAGTAAGCCGTTTAATTAACTTTCAGTTAGCTCCAATTTAGTCATTTGAACCGACTCCGATACGTTATAATCAAATTTAATGTTTTTCGTTACTTTTGGTTAGTCGCCAAAGTTCTGCTCGTTTTGGTTAGTTTTAACTTACTTTAATTTTTGTAACCTATTCCGATACGTTTTAGTGCTTTGGTTACTTTTGGTTAGTCATTCTGTTAGTTTTAGTTGGTGTTTATTTATTTTCGAATTTGAACCGGTTCCCATACGTTACGAGTATAAATAATTTTAATGTTTTTGGTTAATTTTAGTTAGTCGCCGAAATTCGGCTAATTAAAGTGAGTTTCAACTTACTTTAATATTTTTAATCTGTTTTGATCTATGTTTTCGCTTTTTTGGTTACTTTTTGTTAGTTTTGTTAAGTCGTTCAATCAACTTTCGGTTAATTTCAGTTAGTTTCAATTTATTATAGTCATTTGAACCGGTTCCAGTACGTTATTACCAATTTTACTGTTTTTGGTTAGCTTAGGTTAGTCGCCAAAATTCGGTTAATTTGGGTTAATTTTATCTTACCCCAATATTTTTAATCTATTACGATACGTTTTAGCCGGTTTCGGTGCTTTTAGTTACTTTTGGTTAGTCATTCAATCAGCTTTTGTTTACTTTCAGTTAGCTCCAATTTATTTTACACATTTGAAGCGGTTCCGATACATTATAACCAATTTAAATGTTTTTGGTTAAATTATGTCAGTCGCCAAAATTAGGTTAATTTGGGTTAGTTTGAACTAACTTTAATATTTTTAATCTGTTCCGATACGTTTAAGCCCTTAGTGCTTTTGGTTACTTTGGCTAGTTTTGATTAGTCGTGCAATCAACTTTCTGTTAATTACAGTTAATTTCAATTTATATTGGTTATTTGAACCGGTTCCGATACTTTATAACCAATTTTAATGTTTTTGGTTAGTCGCTAAAATTCGATTAGTTTGGGTTACTTTCAACTTACTTTAATATTTTTAATCTGTTCCGATATGTTTTAGCCCTTTTTGGTGCTTTTAGTTACTTTTGGTTAGTTTTTCAATCAACTTTCGGTTACTTTCAGTTAGTTCCAATTTACTTTAGTCATTTGAATCGGTTTCGATACATTATAATCAAATTTAATGTTTTTGGTTAATTTTGGTTAGTAGTTAAAATTCCGTTCGTTTTGGTTAGTTTTAACTTAGTTTAATTTTGGTAACCTGTACCGGTACGTTTAAGCCCGTATTGCTTACTTTTGGCGAGTTTTGGTTAGTCATTCAATCAACTTTCGGTTAGTTTTAGTTAGTTCCAATTTATTTTAGTTATTTTAATCGATTCCGATACCATAAATCAAATTTAAGTTTAAGTAAATAAACTAGCATCGTATGATGTCATGTGTCAAATGTAGCGTGTATTTTTTCAAGATTTGAGGCCCTATACCTACTAGGATAATAGAAACATTTTCAATGTTAAAATATAAGAGTTGCTTTAAAAACACAAAAGATCATGTGAAAAATTCGCAATTATTAAAACATAAACGGATTTTTTCTTCAAACGTCAGTAAATCCGTCATTACTCGACTGTGTAGGCGGCCGTGAAGTTTCGTTTTTCCTCCGCCGGAGCTTTACTTTTCACTTTTCCGCCGGCGGAGGTAAAAGTGTTACCATAGCAACATAGATACAATACAAACAGACAGCAAAATAAGCGTCAACAACTCAAGATTTATTAAACTACAATTTATATTTATCACTCAATTTGTGACTGCATTTCTAAAAATCACTAATTTAGGAACAAATTGGTTATTATTTAATCGAACTTACTCAACAACTGCTTATCAATACGGAATTAAAACGCAATCGGAGACGCATTCTTAAAAAATAATTATTGTTGAATGTTGACAGTGTCCACTGACAGCTTGATGTTACATTTCACCGACACCGTTCTAGGCAAGGCCACCTACGACCGTGGTCTAAGCCGCCTTGCGAACCCATTTATCTTTAATAAGAATTAGATATTATTACTATTAAAAAGAGATGTTTTTGCATTAATTTGTCGACATTTGAAGAAAAAACAGCATATTTTATTTGGAGGAAAAGTTACTTTTCCTCCATATAAAATAATATACTATTTGCTCACGCTAGTGGTGACGGGCATTTTATTTTTGCCGTACTTGTTTTCTTTTCTCACTATTGTCTTTATCCAAATTTAGGTAAATAACAGAATTTTAATAAAGACATATTTGTTAAACCGATTATACGTGTAATTGAAAAACTGCATATTATTAAAAAATTATTATAAATCTTACCTGATAGGGTCTTTGGGGCATCTAAAAAATGATAATCCTTCATCCACTTTTATAATGCAATTATCCGCACAACAATATCTCGTCATTGTAGCGATCTTAATAATTATTTAATTCAACGCGACCCAACAGTACAGAATATCAAGCCGTTTGCACACTGACCGTAAATTCTCCCTCGTATTGTAGCCACCGCTGGCCGCGAACGAGATTAATCCGGATTCGCTTTGAACCTAAAAACTGTCGGCGAAATTGGAAATTTGTCCCGAGTGAACCTACCGTATATACTTATTTATACCGTGCCATAGGCAGATACAGGAGCGTCAGGCAGAACAAAGTTGCTTACTAAAATCTGTCCTTTTCTGGCAGACTTCCTTTGGTACGGGTTCATCCGAAGATATTTTCAATAGCCATAATTTTCGAAGGATACATTTGGCTTGGACTATCATAGGACCCAACAATCCCAGAGGATCAAATATTTGGGAAATATCCGATAATATGGATCGTTGAGTAATTATACTAGGATTAGGGTTTATGTTTGAGTTATAAACTAATTCATCAGACTATGATTTCCATAATATGCCCAATGTTTTAGAACTTTGGGCATCGTTAATGGAAAACTCAATAGAATTTTCCCCATCTAAATTAGTAAGTAAAAATGGATCATTTGCGGCAAATTTTCGCAAGTCAAAGCCATACTCTTTAAATATCTTAATAAGGTTATTTCGAATATTCAAAAGGCTTTCGAATGAATGGCTTCCCGAAATCACGTCGTCCACGTAAATATCATTGGCTCTAATATGGCTTTCCGTAGGATATTCAAACTGTTTGTCTAACCAGGGCCGTTCTTAGGGGTGTACACGTTGTGCGGGCACAAAGGCGGCGAAGCTTAGGGGCGGCCGCAGGCCGCCCGTATAAGAAGTAAAATACATTTACAATTTTTTACCTTTTCAGTTAACTCATTCTTACTTGTAAAATAGTAAAAGCGTAATAAACTGTGGTTAGAGAAGTGTTAGTTGTTTTGATGTATTTTCTACGATTGAGTGATTAACACATTATTTTCATTGTCAAAAGATAACATATAAGTATTTTTTAATACATTTAATAACCAGATATTAGAATACACTTTGATAAATGTGTCCATTAGAAATTTTAGGTCTGAGATAAAATACACATTTCAAAATGAAAATAGTAGGATTAGGAGGTATCGTATAAGAGACGTACGGGTTTTCATTTATATTTTGACGCCCACCTATAGAGTTTAATAAACGGCAAAAACGTTTTATGAAAAAGTAGTATGGTTTTTTTCTATTATCTTTTGCACATATCAGTAAAAAGAAATGAGCATCGTAAAATTAAAAAAAAAAATGAGAAACTTCACATTTTTTAAATGGAACAGCCTGTATATTACTACATTTTTGAACTCTCTAGAGAAATCTAAACACATTTCGTGTAGAATATCCTATACCTATCTTTAGCTGTTTGCGAAATATTGACAGTTGAAAGTCGGTCATTTTCACAGTTTGACAGGCTCTAAAATCTCAAGTGCACGAAAATAATTTACGACAAATGAGACGTTAGATCACAGAACACGGTTTGCACATTCCTATCTTATGTTTTCATAGGCTATCGAATGACACTAACTTTGAATTTAACCGGAGTTTTATAAGTTCCGGTTAAATTCATTACTGTTCGGGTTAAATTCAAAGTTACTGTCATTCGATAGTTTTTGAAAACCTAAGAAAGGAATGTGCAAACCGTTTTCTTTGATCTCGTGCAGTTTAGATTTTAGAGCCTGTTAAAGTGCAAAAATGACCGACTTTCAACTGTCAATATTTCGTAAACAGCGAAAGATAGGTATAGGATGTTATACACAAAATGTGTTTAGATTTCTCTAGAGAGTAAAAAAAGGAGTAATGTACAGGGTGTTTTTTTTAAGTGAAGATGTTCATTTTTCTTAACTTTGCGATGCTCATTTGTTTTTATTGATATGTTTAAAAAATAATTGAGAAAAAACCATGCTTGCCTATCTCTATTAATAGACTCTGTAGGTGTGTGTCAAAATATAAATGAAAACCCTGTACGTTCTAATACGTATAATTTTTCGTTTATATTCGCCTAAGCTTATTCAGTACTTACAGTAGTTGATATTTTTTATAGGTATATGTTATTAATTTTTATTTTTATTTTTTTCATTCACATGAACAACGCTAATAAATTCGATTAATACAGTTTCTTTATTTTCAGATGTCCGAAAGAAAAACAAAACGGTTTTCTGGAGCACAATACCAAAAAAATAAATTACAAAAAGAAGAAAATTAGGCAAATGTCTGGAAAAACTCTTAAAAATTGAACCAGTTCCGTCAACATCGTCACCAAGTTGAAATATTTCACACACTTAGTTGTAACTTTTCGAATATTTTTAACTTTGCCAATAACAGTTTCATCTGGAGAGCCTTCATTTCCCAAATAAAAAAATAATAAAAATTATCTAAGATCTATCATGCCACAGGAACCGCTCAAAAACTTGAGTATACTAATTGCAATTGAAAATTATACCTGTGAAAATTTAGGTTACTCGCATCTTATTGACGAGTACGCAATAACAAAAGCCAGAGAAATATTTATGTAGTAAAAACAAATTTTGGATTTTTTTTCGTACTGCAAACAGCAATTTGATTGATGCTTAGATAAAGTGCAAAGGTTTTGTTGTGTATGTATTTTGTTTTTCGTTTGCTTCACTTTTATTTTTTTTATTATAAGTATTATTAGTATTAAGTTTTTATTTACTTACATATTTTCTGATTATAATTATTATTAAGGTTAATATTTTGTTTTTACGATGCTGCATGTTAAATATTAGTGATTATTTAATAAAATATTTTTGTTAAAAAACTTAGCTTCTTTAAAATATAGGGGCGGCATTTTAGGCTTGCACAAAGGGGTATTAAGAACGACCCGGTGTCTAACGAGATTTGTTTGAGACAACGTGTTGCCAAAAAAGATGCACTGGCTGTACCATACGTTATGGTATTTAATTTAAAATGACAAAGTTCAGAATCGGGGTTATCACACCAGACAATTCTTTGCAGATTACGTGGGTTGGGATCTATCAACACCTGACGATACATCTTTGCAATATCTTCTGTCAACACGTAATCATGCTGACGAAATCGAATGAGAATGGAGACCAAATCACTTTGAACGTTTAGGCCAATCTTCAAAGAATCGTTAAGAGATATGCCAGATGAAGATTTGGCGGAGGCGTCAAAGACGACTCTCAGTTTAGTGGTAAGACTGTCATGTTTTTCCACTGCATGATGCGGCATATAATAAATTGCAGAATCAACAAGTTTATTAGGGTCAATTTTTGCCATATGGCCTAAATTAATATATTCTTGCATAAAAGAAGAATAAGCAATTTTAAAATATGGATTTTTTGTGAATTTGCCTTCAATAGACAAAAATCTTTTTACGGCAGTTTCTCGGGAGTCACCAAGGTTGTCAATACTGGACTTAGTGGGTAAACTGATCTGAAATCTACCTGAACTATCTCGAGTATATGTTTTTGTGAAATGAGTTTCACATTCAAGGTCTTCTGTAGAGAATTTTGTGGACAAAGGAGTTTCTTCAATTTTCCAAAACCTTTCGAAGCTGTCATATAAATCATGATTGTTTGTATTTAAGCAACAATTTGTTTGAAGAGGTTTAGAACAAGGTAGGGGACCAGAAATTAACCAACCTAATTTACTGGCTTGTAAGGTAGGTTTATTCCTTCCTAAGTTGATCTGCTCAGATTTTAATAAATCATAAAAGAGACTAGCACCTATTGACCTATTAATATGTCTATTTCTGAAGGCTCGAAAAAGGTGGGATCAGCAAGATGAATATCGTTAGGTATGACAATTTCAGAGGTACTTAAAGGTTGATGTGGCAATATTTCAGTTATTTTGTCAATTACTGAAGCTGACAACTGGAAATCATGCATATTATTGTTAGAAGCTATCGAAAGATTAAGACGCTTATTGATATAAGTTGTTCCTTGATTAATTCCGCAGACAAGAATATTTATTTTATCAAAGGTGAGATTTAATTTTTCAAATAAAGTTTTAGATATGAAGTTTGACTGTCATCCACTGTCCAATAAAGCCTTGCACATGATAGGGTTTTGGTATTTGTCGTATACCTTGACTAAGGCTGTAGATAACAAAATATAAGTATTAGAGGTTAGAGGTTAGGTACACGAAAAGGTATAATTAGGCTTAGATGCTGCGTCATTTGAAATATTATTAGATGTTTTAAATGATTGGTTAATAAGTTGATTTGATGACGATTGAGGTATGTTATGTGATCTTGGCGCGGGCACCGGAGTACTGATCTGGCAGTCATTAGCGTATTCATTGGTTTGAGTATGTAGATTGGTTTGCCGAGGAATAACACCATAGGTTGCATTAGGATTATTAACTATAGGTTTAGAATCATTATTCGTCAAAGTCTGTAGATTATACGATATACGATTTTTAAATTGAATATAATTTGTGTTATATTGTTGATGCAACAAATAATGATGATTGTGATGACAAGTTTTACAAGTATATTTAGACCTGCACTTTGAATTTATATGGCCAGGGCGTAAGCAATTTGTACATAGGTTTAACCGTTTTGCTTCACTGTATCGAGATTGTGTGGGTAAATCAATGAAATGCTTGCACATATAGACAAAATTATTTTCTTTGCAAAATGGACAAGGGTTGTTATTATTGTTAACAAATGTAGCATGAAAATATGTTTTTTTTTTGTGCAAGCGAGTGTCTATTAAAATAATCGGATCTGGTACTATAGGTTTTGAAATGAATTGATTGAAGCAAATGACAACGCTCTGTTAAAAAATCGACAAAATTTTGTATTGAGGGACGTTGATAATTTTTGGAGAATATTTCCCATTCTTTATGTGTTAGTTGATTAAACTTAGATGAAAGTAAATAAATTATTAAAGTATCCCAATTAGAAACCTTTTCTCCTAAATTCTCCAGTGAACGAAAATGCGTTTGAAAATTGTCTAAAAATTTACGTAAATGTTGGTGAGTTTCTTCTTTTATTATTGGCAAATTAAATATTGCTTTAATGTTCGAATGAATTATGGCCTTTTTATTTTGATATCGTTCAATTAAAAGATTCAAGGCAATAAGATAATTATCATCGGTGGCGGGTAAAGAACTAATTATTTGAGCGGCATCTCCCTTAAGAGCAGGTTCAAGGTAGTAAAATTTTTGAAGATTAGACCACGGTAAATACACAAACCAGTAATTTAACTCGCCACGTCACACGCTTCAGCTGCCTGTGACCTTCAACGCAGTTAGGTATGGTATCTCATCCGAAAACGATCAGTGTCGTATCGAAGCGGGGCCTGCGCGAAGTTTGTGCTTGACCGTAATCCATCTTTTTGGTCTGATAAGTGAACATTTGATTCGTAGTAAACATTTGTTCCTTATTCCTTGTAGTAAACGATGGAAAACGTTCAAAAGAAGAAAACGGGTAGCATTTGCGCTGCTGCAGGTTGTAAAATCAAATACTACAATTCGAGTGAAACATTTTATCATTTCTCAAGGTAAGAAAATATTGGTTTTCATATAAGTTTATGGATTTTTTACTTCTTTTATAAAAATCTGCTAATGTCACAATTACAATTTCTAAGCGTAATAATTTGGTTCCTAGGATTTGATTATGACGCCATATTTTATAATATAATAATATGATTGTGTAATGGCTCTTTCCTTCTGGGTTACGTATATGCTTTTTTCTACGACTGTCCTGAAAATAGACAAAAACGCACTAACTGCTCTTGAAAACTGGGCATGTCAAATATCGTATTAAAAGTATACTTTGCACACGGCTTATTCGGGTATTTAGATTAAAGGGCTTCGTCTTCGTTTTAGAGCTTCGCCCTCGGGGGTCCCATTCCAAGATCTCTAAAAAAGGGGCCCAATTTTACGACTTCACCCCCTAGGAGCCCCTTTTTGCAACACTGTAGAAAATGGGACTATCATGCCAGGGGTCCCTTTTTAAAGCTCGGGGCCTAATTTTAAGGCTTCGCCCCCGGGGGCCTCATCAAAAGCCTCGCCCCCAGGGGGCCTCATTTTAAAATCTGTGATTTCAGGGCTTCACCCCCGGATGCTCCATTTTCCGAATATGTAAAAAATGGGCCCCCGGGGGAAGGGAATACCTACTCATCAACTAGTTACACAAATTGCTGTAAAAATGTTTGTAAGGTTTTTGTAAACTATAAATTTTAATTTAAATACAAGATGCTTAATATATTATATTATAATAAATATTATATAATATCAGTATTATTTGCAGTCGTAGAAAAAGTATAGTATGCAACACGTGTGAAAATCACTTTTCACACGAGTGTGAAGTTTGGGTTAAACCACACAATAAATCACACAATAATAAAAAATATTTTCAACACTTGTTACACAATATACTATTTTGCGTTCAAAATGATATTTCGACACGTAAAAGATCCTCCTCTCGCCACTACTTTTGTTGACTGGTTGCTATAATATTAACAAAATTGTTCAATGTCGAGGCCCACTAGCAAAAATTTCGACACCGCTTTGAATGAGATTTCTACTAATAAAGACGTCAAAAATGACAAGATGGCCGCGCAACTGCTGATCGGGAACAGAATAAATTAATGTTTTTCATCAAAAAAACCTGCGAAATACAAAAAAATAGACATTTAGCGCACATAAGACATTTAGCGCCCTCGCACGCTAGGAAACTCCCCGCAAGCGGGTCGTTTCCTAATTTGGTGCTCGTGCGAAAAAATATGCTGTATAAAGAAAAATCATTTTAATTATGATACATATAGTTATTTACCTAAGAAGTTCGGAAAGTGGTACTTTTCGCACACGACGAAAGCGGAGTTAGTGCAAGCCGTCAAAGGCACTTTAGGCAAGTGTTAGGTACAATATTTTTCCTAAGAACATAAAAAATATCACTTTCATTGGCAAGAGATATATTTTTAATAGAAAATCAAATACTATTTAGTGGGTATGTGCATCAGTATACATAGTATTATAACATTAAATTTGAGATTTGTGTAGGTAACCTTTTCATAAGTTTACCGCACTCAAAAAGATATTTTAAATAAGTGTCCAAATTGCCTTTTCCGTATTTTCGATACAGTAACTTTCAAGCACTGAGTGCGAAAAAGTTACTTTACCGCATTCAGTACGGAAAGAACTGCTTCTGCACGCAAAACAATGCGAAAAAGGCACTTTTCGGCACGTAAGTAGGAAAAAATAGTTTCTGGTCACCTTGGAAATTGCTTTTTTTTAATATCCCACTGAAAAAAATTTAGTTTCCTATAAAAACAAAAATATCTTCAGTATGCCAAATTGACATAAGGTGATCTTGAGTCTGCTATTTGAAAATCAAAACATTTTTTCTATTTTATTGCAACATAATCCCTTTTCCCGCGATTCTATTTTAATATAATAGGTAGCCAATTTTCGCCGTTGGAATTTAGCCTAGCTTTTTACATTTTGTGTATCTTTCCCGCGATGTTGGTTTTGCTTCTTTTAGGAATAAAATATTTCAGTTGACATTTTGAACATTACTACTCTAGTTTCTTTTCTGGTTGGAGTGGCAACTTTTGCTGAGCTGTAAACTTATTTGCTGCTATTGGTTATGTTAACCTGAGAGTAGAGCTGGAATATAGCATTTATAGAAACAGACGATATTTGGCTGTAAAAATAAAATGCCAATTATTTATGAAAAATCTTTTAGCATTATTTTAGCTAATGTGTACCAGAATTTAGATGATTCATCTTTATATTGCTACCTCAGAGTGTATCAAGATGCGGATATGGATACTTTTGGGAATTTGAAAATGTCTCACGAAAACTTCGTACGTTACATCTCATTATTAGAAATAATATTCCAAATGAATTTTGAAAAACTTGCTACATAAAATAATATTGTCAAATCATTTGTAAATGCTAGTCAGGCAACAGAATTTGAACATCCCTGTTCACATTTTGCAAAAAAATATTTAAAAAGCTGGTTTTCAGAGTACGACATTACACATTAAAATATCCTAATAAAAAATTTAGAAATCCAGAAAATGAAGATTGTAATACGGAAAAGCAGTAAATGTTTTGTATGAGATATGTGTTTTATTTACGCACTTTTGTATTGTATTAAGATATTTAAAAAAGCTTTAAAAGATAATTATCCCTTTATATTTCAAATCGTTTCCAAAGTTATATGCTACGCCTCTGGAAAATCCCTATAATGCATTAGGCAGCCCCGTTCAAGGTCCTCGAGAGCTCGGGTGATCTATCAATGTCAATCAGTGTCAGTTAACCTACTGGTTTGTGTATTTACCGTGATTAGACTATGATTGATTTTTATCAATTAGAGATTTAAACGTATCATAAAACTGTGTCCATGCGTCATAAGTACCTGAAAATTCGGGAATTGAAATAGGAGAGAGTTTTGTAGCAAAAATATTTGCAACACTCTGTTCAGTGGTAACGTTTTGAATATCAGAGGATTGAGATAACATGAAAATATTTTTCTTCAAAATTAGCGCGATCTTCCTCTTGATTGTCGGCTTTAGGTAGTTTATGTACCATCGCGCCGAAAAAAATCTGGGACAACAAAATTGTCGTTGTTGAATAGCTCCTAGGCTATAAAGAGTATGCAAAATCTATTGAGGATAGGTTATCATTGTTGTCATGGAAGTGAAAAGGTTAAATACTGAAACAATAATACTACCAAAGTATATGTAAATTAGTAAGTTCACTCAGCGGTAAATCCTTTGATGTAATTCAGCCATATTCTTTTATATCAAGTGACAACTGGAGATGCCCGATGCGCTGCGTAAGTGACCGATTGATTCGCGTGGCTTTCTCTAGTCAGAGATGTATTCAGGAGATTGTATGGACTCGTACCGAAAGACCTACTGAATGCCGGCCGTGTGAAAAATCAAGTGAAACTGAGCAAAGTTGAAAAAATATTTTCATAGAAGGAAATTGAAAAAAAATTTGCTATACGTTTGTCATTTTTAGGTGATACCACTGTTGCTATCTCAGAATCTAACAAGAATATAACAACACTGCAAATCGATCTTGAAAAGGCATCAATAATGGCAGCTTTCTAATTTAATCAAGTTTGTAGCTTTGACCGTTTCAAAGATATCAATAATAGTGGAATTACCTAAAATTTATTTAAAAATATATAATAATATAATACTTCGGAATCTCATTTTTACTACACTTCTTTGGTTTCATGAAAGTGATTTTTCAAGGCCACGTTATGACATGGTTTATGTTTTCGTCTCGCATTACGGCATTTTTGTATCGTTGATTGGACGACTAACCAAAACTAACCAAATCTATCAAAATTGATTGTACCGTATCGGCACCGGCAGTGGTTCAAATGACTACAATAAGCTGAGACTAAAGTGAAACTAGCCAAAACTTGATTCGACGATTAACCAAAAGTAACAAAATCTATTAAAATTGATTATAACGTATCGTAAATTCAAATTACTAAAATAAGTTGATACTAACTGAAACTAACTAAAGTTGATTGGAGGACTAACCCAAACTAACCAAATCTATTAAAATTGGTTATAACGTATCGGAACAGATTCAAATAATTGAAATAAGTTGAGACTAAATGAAAGTAACCGAAAGTTGTTGACGAATAACCCAAACTAACCAAATCTGTTAAAATTGATTTTAATGTATTCTGAAAAGCTTGAAATGACTAAAATAAGTTGAGAATAAGTGTAGCTAACCGAGAGTTGATTGAACTACTAACCCAAACTAGCCAAATCTATCAAAATTGATTATAACGTATCGGATGAAAAAAAGAATTTAAGACTAAGTGAAACTAACCGAAAGTTTATTGGAAAACTAACTTAAACTAAAAAAATCTATTAAAATTATTTATAACGTATCGGAACTGCATTAAATGACTAAAATAAGTTGGGAATAAGTGAAACTAAACGAAAGTTGAATCGACAATTAACCCAAGAATTTAAGATTAAGTGAAACAAACCGAAAGTTGAATCGAGGACTAACCTAAACTAACCAAATCTATTAAAATTGATTATAATGTATCGGAACCGCATTAAATGACTAAAATAACTTAAGAATAAGTGAAACTAACCGAAAGTTGGATCGACGACTAACCCAAACTAACCAAATCTATTAATATTGATTATAACATATTGGAACTGCTTTAAATGATTGAATTAGGTCGAGAAAAAGTGAAACTATCCGAAAGTTGAATCGACGACTAGACCAAAGTAACCAAATCTACTAAAATTGATTATAAAGTATCTGAACCGGTTCTAATGACTAAAATAGGTTGAAACTAAGTGAAACTAACCGAAAGTTGATTGAACGACTAACCTATAGTTCGGGTTAATCGTCGATTCAACTTTCGGTTAGTTTCACTTAGCCTCAACATATTTCAATCATTTGAACCGGTTCTAAGACGTTATAATCAATTTTAATAGATGTTATTAGTTGCGTTAGTCACCAAATCAACTTTCGGATAGTTTCTCTTAGCCTTAACTTATTTTAGATATTTGAACCGGTTCCGATACGTTATAAACAATTTTAATAGATTTGGTTCCTTTTCATTAGTCAACCAATCAACTTGCGTTAAACTTCACGTAGTTTCAACTTATTTTAGTCATTTGAACCGGTTCGCATACGTTATAATCAATTTTAATAGGTTTGGTAAGCTTGGGTTAGTTGTTGATTCATCTTTCGGTTAGTTTCACTTATTCTCAACTTATTTTAGTTATTTAAAGTGGTTTCGAAACGTTATAATAAATCCTAATTGATTTGGTTAGTTTGGGCTAGTCGTCCAATCAACTTTCGATTAGCTTCACATAGTTTTAATTTATTTTAGTCATTTGAACCGGTTCCGATCCGTTATAATCAATTTCAATAAATTTGGTTAGTTTGGGGACCACTACAATCAACTTTGGACTAGCTTCACTTAGTTTCAATTTATTTTAGTCATTTGAACCAATTCCGATACGTTATAATCTATTTTAATAGGTTTGGCTTGTTTGGGTTAGTCGTTGATTCATCTTTTGGTTAGTTTCACTTATTCTCAACTTATTTTAGTCATTTAAAGCGGTTCCAATACGTTATAATAAATTTGGTTAGTTTCGGTTAGTTTGGGGGCGACTACAAGCATCTTTCGACTAGCTTCACTTAGTTTCAACTTATTTTACTCATTTGAACCTGTTCCGATACGTTATAATCAATTTTAATAGATTTGATTACATTGGATTAGTCGTCGATTCAACTCTCGGTTAGTTTCACTTAGTCTTAACTTAATTTATTCATTTGAACCGGTTCCGAGACGTTATAATCAATTTTAATAGATTTGGTTAGCTTGGGTTAGTCGTCAAATCAACGTTCGGTTAGTTTCACTTAGTTTCAACTTATTTCAGTCATCTGAATCGATTTCGATACATTATAATCATATTTAATAGATTTGGATAGTTTGGGTTAGTCGTCGATTCAACTGTCGGTTGGTGTCAGTTATTCTCAACTTATGCTAGTCATATAAAGCGGTTCCGATACGTTATAATGATTTTATTACATTTGGTTAGTTTGGGTTAGTCGTCGATTGAACTTTCGGTTAGTTTCACATAGTCTCAACTTATTTTAATCATTTGAACCGATTCCGTTACGTTTTATTCAATTTTAATAGATTTCGTTAGTTTGGGTTAGTAGTCCAATCAACTTTCGGTTAGCTTCACTTATTCTCAACTTATTTTAGACATTTGAAGTAGTTCCGGTACGTTATAATCAATTTTAATAGATTTGGTTAGTTTGGGTTAGTGTTCAATTAACTTTCGGTTAGTTTCACTTATTCTCAACTTATTTTAGCCATTTGAAACGGTTACAATACCGGCGTCATTATCGATTCTAATAGATGTGGTTAGCTTGGGTTAGTCGTCGATTCAACTTTCGCTTATTTTCACTTAGTCTCAACTTATTTTAGTCACTTAAAGCGGTACCGATACGTTATAATCAATTTCAATAGATTTGGTTAGTTTGGGTTAATCGTCGATTCAACTTTTGATTAGTTTCACTTTGTCTCAGCTTATTTTAATCATTTGAATCGGTTCTGATACGTTATAATCAATTTTAATGGATTTGGTTAATTTGAATTAGTCATCCAAACAACTTTCGTCTAGTTTCATTTAGTCTCAACTTATTTTAGTTATTTGAATCGGTTCCGATACCTTATAATCAATTTTAATAAATTTAGTTAGTTTGGGTTAGTCGTCGGATCAACTTTGGGTTAGTTTGGGTTAGTCGTCCAAACAACTTTCGGCTAGTTTCACTTAGTCTCAACTTATTTTAGTTATTTGAACCGGTTCCGATAAGTTATAATCAATTTTAATAGATTTGGTTAGTTTGAGTTTGTCGTCGAATAAACTTTGGTTTAGTTTCACTTAGTCTCAACTTATTTTAGTTATTCGAACCGGTTCCGATACGTTATAATCAATTTTGATAGATTTGGTTAGTTTGGGTTAGTTCTCAACTTATTTTAGTCATTTGAAGCGGTTCTGATACGTTATATTCCATTTTAGTAGATTTGGTTAGTTTGGGTTAGTCGTGGATTAAAATTTGGGTCAGTTTCACAGGGCCAAAATATATTTAATATTTACAAAGCATTCCATTATCGTTATATAATAGGTACTTATAAAAAAAATCTGTCACCTAGACGATTTTTCCGGTCTTGTCGCCTCCTTCACCTAATTTTATTAACATATCTATTCACTAATCCGACTATAGATTTTTCCTATTTGCCTTTGTATTTTTCATTGCTTCGTATATATTTCCACCGAAGTCCGAATAAAATATTAAAATAGAAATAAAATTAAGGATTTTCACAAAACCGACTCTGTTCTGAACACTCTGCCTACATACGAACGACTGATTAAACTAAAACGCTCCACATGCTGCCAACAATCTGCGGATTTTCGGCGGCTGGCAGAAAATATTTGGGGGAGTGGAGCTACTAGTTTACATATACTTTGATACTACCTTTTGTAAAAGTACGAGGAAAAATGGAAATATGTATGTTTATTGTTTTAAAATGTAACAAAAATAAAATCGAGATTTTTTAATATTTGGTATTTGCACCGTTATTATCGATTAAACCTTGCAAACGACGTGGCATGCTTAACACTAGGTTATATTATATTATATTATACTTCTTTTGACACATCCGTCAGTCACATAATTAAATCAAACTTCAAAACAAGCTAATAGTCCGGCAGATTAAACTATATTTTGCTGTCCCAGTTTTTTTTCGGCACGATGGTACCAAGCAAATGTCTTCAATCGCGGTTTGTGTACGACCAAATTTATCCACTGTTGATTCAAAAGCATTTAAACTAGTTTCGATTTGAGCAACATTTTCTGGAAGACACAAGGCTAACCCACCTGCACAAAAAAAAACTTAAATTCAAAAGTTGTATGGTTTTTAATATATTATCTTTTAGAAATGTCAAAAGAAAAAAATTGCCTGTCAAATGTCAAAAAAACGCATAACCTTAATTTTTTTGTATATTGTTAGATATTTGGATTGTGCGAAAGAGTGTAGGTAGACATATTTCATGAATAATGTCCTATACCTATCTCTAACGGTTTTTGAAATATTGACAGATGAAAATCGATCATTTATCAAGTTCGACAGCTTGTAAAATCTAAACGGCTAAAGATAGAACAAAACGGTTTGCACTTGGTTTTTCATAAGCTATCGTATGCGCATTATAAGATCCTTTACACAAATAGTGCACTATATAAAAATCGGCCTTTCCCATTGGTCGATCCGCATGGCCCTCCGCTCGCTTCGCTCGCTACGGGGGCTCAAGGAAAGGAAACTAACCAGGTGCTAACCCAATCTAACCCAAGACATACCCAAAATCAAGAAAAAAAGCTGTTTAGAAACATAATCTTTAAAAAAATATAAACAAAAAGCAACGGGGTTCGAACCAATACCTCCTACAAGGAGGTATTGTTCGAACCCGCATTTTCCAGGTGAGACCCAACGATTTGAACCTCTACACCACAAGAGCTCTTGATAGAAATCTATTGCATCACGCAGACATCTCGTAATACGAGATGGATCGACCAATAGGAGAGGTCGATTTTTACATAGTGCACTATTTGTGTAAAGGATCTTTAAATGCATCGTATGCCACTAACTTTTTATTTAACCAGAGGTTAAATTTATCTAATCTAAAGTTAGTGTCATACGATAGCTTATGAAAAACCAATATAGGAAAGTGCAAACCGTTGTGCTCTATCTTTAGCCATTTAGATTTTACAAGCTGCCAAACTTGGTAGGTATATGGTCGATTTTCAACTGTCAATATTTCAAAAACCGTTAGAGATAGGTATAGGACATTATTCATGAAATATGTCTAGACTTTTTCGCACAATCCAAATATGCAATAATATACAGGGTGTTCCATTTAAAAAAATTAAGGTTATGCGATATTTTGACATTTGACAGGCAATTTTTTTTCTTTTGACATTACTAAAAGTTAATATATAAAAAACAACCAAACTTTTGAATTTAATTTTTTTTTGTATTACCTGTCATTACGACTGCAGGTGGGTGTCAAAATATAATGAATAACCCTGTACGTTTTAAACTGGAAATAATGGATTAACAGGAACCAGAGAGGTTGGTCGAGGATTGTACAATCTTAAAATGAATCCGATCATTCCAGAAGCAGAGGTTCACTGTAGTATTGTGAAGCTGATAAATCGATGTTACAACTGTATCATGAGTGATGGGGACACCAAGACAAGAGGTACGTAAGAGCAAAACTTAAGAAAGAGGTGGGAATCAAAGTCAAAATGGACCAAGAACTCTGTGAAGCATGTATTTATGGAAATATGTATAGGCTTCCTTTTGATACAAGAGAGAGATCTACCAAACCTGTAGAGTTAATATCAGCTGATTTAGTGGGACCTTTTGATTTATCATTTCAAAAGTACAGGTACCTTTTAATTTTTAAAGACAACTATACGCAGTTTAGAATTAGTTATCTTTTAAAAGAGAAATCCGAAGTTAAGGATAGATTAAAAGATATGCTACAGTTGGTAGAAAACGCAGGCTAAAATAATTATTGTTAGATTGAGGTGGAGAGTTTGACAATAATGAGGTTAGATCGTTACTAACAAGTAAAGGTATAACGATAAGACTAACAGCGCCATATCCACCTCAACAGAATGGCGGTAGTGAGCGAGCAAGCAGAACAACTATAGAAATGGCTAGAAACTTTAAGTTTTCCAATCCAGAAATCGAGTTTCCACCAGGACTATGGGCAGAATTAGTCAACACAGCCATCTATGTACTAAACAGAACTGGTAAATCTACAGTAGAAAACGTTAGTCCGTATAAGTTATGGTATGGAAAAAGACCAAGAATAAAGCGTTTAAGGATAATTGCTAGCGCTTGTTATTTCCATATTCCAGTTCAAAAAAGGCGAAAAATTGAAAAGAAAGCAATAAAAGGCTATCTAGTAGAGAAACTAAAAGTATGTAAAGGAGTACCCATCAGCTCTACAGACCAGGAAAGCACAGATAGATATATCGAACTTCCCATGAGATCGCAAGACAGAAATACGGATGAAACTAAAGCGAAAACTGAATTCGAGTCTGGTCAAAATAACTGGGCGGCATATCGAATGATTTATGACCGATTCACCAATAGGAACACAAAACGGCCCGCTCTTGGCTGTTAGATCACAGATTGTAGAATAGTTACCAGAACAGCAAGAAGAGGATGGTGTACAAGATAGAAATTTGGAAACTGAGATAGAAGATGTGGAAGAAAGTGAAAGAAGAAAGTTCTTCAAACAATTTAAGAAATCGTCAAACTTTAAAATGCCCTGATCGTTTTGAAGAATGCATTCACCTAGCTGAGAATTAGTATGCACGATTGAGAGTCCTCAAACATATAAACAAGCGCTTAAAACCAGGGAAAGAAATGAATGGAAGAAACCTATAGACAGAGAAATGCGTTCATTGATAAAAAAAAATGAGACTTGGGAGCACACAGATTTGCCAAATGGATTTAAAGCTCTTCCCTGTAAGTGGGTTTACCGAGTAAAGATAAATCCAGATGGAAGCATAGATAAGTTTAAAGCCGGACTAGTAATAAAAGGCTTTGCTTAGCGCCAAGGCATATATTTCAATCAAACATTTAGTTATGTTTTGAGTGTTGCAGCTAGTGAGAAGATGTACTTACGACAGTTTGACGTTGTGGCAACATTTTTATATGCTAATTTAGAAGAGACCATATATATGGATCAGCCAGAAGGTAATCATGATGATTCCAAAAAGGTTTATAAGTTAAAGCGTTAGCGTAGATTATATGACCTACAACAAGTAAGTGAAGTCGATCCATGTTTGTACATAAGAAAAAGTAATGGAGAAAAGATGTTCCTTACTTTGTACGTGGACGATGGATTGATTGTGGCTTCGTCTAGAGTAGAATTAGACACTCTTTTGGCAGATTTAGGAAAATAGTTCAAGAAATTTGGCAACTTAGAGACGTTCTCATTCTGCAAGTGGACAACTCAGCAGCAGTTAAGTGTTAAGTTGGCTCATAATCCAGAGTTGCACCGTAGTACCAAGCATATTAGTATAAGACACTTTTTTGTACGAGAAAAAGTATTAGAAGGTTCTATAGCTGTGAAGCAAATGATTACAGAGCAACAGTTGGCAGATCTTCTAACGAAACCTTTAGCGAAGATTCGTTTACAAATTTTAAGGGGCCAATTAGGACTTTTGAAAATCTAATTATCAAGGGAAAGTTTTGAAGTACCCGTAATTTTTACCTAGCACGGTGTGTAAACCACCAGTTACAAAAAGACATTGATAGTTTAAGGTTGAGTTTGTCATAACAAATAGTTTTTACTTGTCACCGTTTTTAAAATATACATTTTACCAAATAAATTAGTATGTCTTCATCATTTTTCTCTCATAAACTCATACTCTTAAGGATACTTTTTATACAAGATTAATGCCCGAATCATTATACTACTATTTACTTTTGGCTTATTCAGATACAAAAAGCTTGTAAAAAAGTATTTTCCATCTTTATTAATAAAAAAACAGTAATTCCATAAGAAATAGTTTAATTTTATTATCCATTTAAAATTATGAGTTTAAACACATTATTTATAAACTCTAAACAAGAAAAATATTCTTGCCCGTGCCTCTCATGTTGGGCTTTCGCTTTCGCACCAACTTCGTTGCGTGGCTACGTCACGACAGAGCAGATGTGAGTGAAAAAAAACCGGTTGATTTAACCAGTGTCCAAAGATTCGAGTCTGTGATGTAACACTAACGTCTAGCCGCTGACGGTGACTGACTATCCATATGGTATTATTGTCGTTTTAAGATCCTTTGCAGCCGTAGACGACTATGCGAAAATCGGCCACTCCTATTGTCGATCCATCTCTTATTACAATATGTCTTCGTGATGCAATCAGTCTGTCACAAGAACTACCGTGGTTGAGAGGTTTAGATGGATGGGTCTCACCTTGACGGCCCGGGTTCAAACCCCGTGGCCTTTTTTATTATTATTTTTTAAGATTATGTTTCTAAACAGTTTTTTTCGTGATTCCGGGTATGTCTTGCGTTAGTGTGGGTTAGCACTTGGTTAGTTTCCATTTCTTGAGCCCAATAGGAGAGGCCGATGTTTATATAGTCGTCGACGCCTGTAAAGGATCTTAAAAGGAATATTATTGTCTTAGAAACAATGATATTATTATGGCTTTGCATGGCCCTCCGCTCGCTACGGGGGCTCAATCAACAATAACCATGTGCTAATCAAAACATCCAAAATTTAGAATTGTTTTTTTATTAATTTACCTTTTTTGCTTAATTTTGGGTTAGTTTTGGGTAGTTCATGTTGATTGAGCCCCGAAGCGAGCGGAGGGTCATGTAAAGCCATAATAATACCATATCACCGAATAATATTCGGTGACCATATGGATAGGACAGTCAGTTACCGTCAGCGACTAGACGTTAGTTGATGTAACCATCCTTCACTAATTTAAGTGAGGTGTAATAAAACGGAAAATAAAACCAAACAAATAAACTACTTTATTTATTTTTTTTTAATGTCTTGCTACCGACGGGAATCGAAACCCCCTTTACAAGCACCACGAAACCAGCTGAAAGCAATTGGAATGCATGTTTTACTTGCATTTCAATGACGCTCGCAAGCAGGATTCTTCAGGCGGTAGGACTCGGTAGATGATTAAGCATAAAATATCTACCCCCGACACGGTATAAATAAGTATATACGGTAGGTTCACTCGAGACAAATT